>JBAKFZ010000051.1:0-71963 GCA_037355385.1 Saccharomycopsis sp. FM-2023a
TCAAAAAATTTTCAGGCTTTAGCAGCAAAAGATTTTGGAGATTTCTCGGGAATTTTCTTGAACAATCCATTAGAAACGATTGCCAAAAATGAGCCATCTTGTTTCTTTAATTCCAGCTTCATTAGCTTAAACATGTCTCATAAAAAAGTCATCCTCCAAAATATAAATTTATCCCATTATCAAATTTGAAAAATCAAATATTAAAACGATTTAATCAACATTGATAAACTAGAAGCATCACATAACAACATCACCAAACTTGAAAATTTGGCTATTTTAAAGAAATCAAAAGATTTGTTGTTACGCAAAAATATCCGGTCTTTTGTAGGAAAATAAAGCTTAAGTATCAATAATTCTTCATCACCCCCAAAACATTTAAAAGATTTGAGAGTCGCAGTTGCTAATACCACCTAGTAGAGAAGTTTAGCTGAATACAAATGTTTAACACATGGTGATGATTTTAAATGATTCAGTTTTAAGTTTGGAAAAACTATAAAGAGATCAATGCCAGTTTTTTGTAACATAAATCTGATTGAATTGGATAAAGCCATTATACGTCATGTAATACTGACAAAAAGTGGGGTACAATTCGTAAGTTTTCTGAATTATTGACGTTAGTTCTCATGTTGAAACAAACTTGTGCAGGGAGGTTACCTTTTTTGTACGTAGAAAGGTCAGCTCACGAGTTATCTCCAATTTTTACTAATCTTATTTGCTTTCAATAAATCATATACTATATTGACATAAAAATCATAAGTTTATACAAATAAAACTACAATCCAAATGGTTTAAAGCTCGTGACTGCTCTTACCATCACTGAACTAAGATCAACGGTTCCTCCCGCAGGGAAATCTAATTTTGTTTCACTCAATATTTTCAAAGCTTTTTCTTCAGTAAGTGGAGGAGCAACATGAGTCATAAAAAATTCCACATCTTCTGTTTCATTGAGATCCTTTGGAACAACTGGAACAAAAGGTGATCCATATAATGGACTATTGGGTTCAAATTTCCAGCTATCTTGTAATTCTCCTGCATCAACCGTGACGAATCCTAAATTTTTGACAAACTCACTGACAATTTCCTTAGTTTCTTTGTCTCCACTGATTGGTAAACGAGTTGGATTGGTTTTGGAAGCAGCCATCAAAAGATGGGTAGCGGGGAAATTGTTAAACATCTTAACCACTTTAGCAGATGTATCAAGGAATGAAGCAACATACTCTGTAGTGGTAAGTTTTCTATCATCTAACTCTTTGATATTACCTTCTCTGAATGTATAATAATTACTAGTATCAATGACAATCTTATTCTTTAATCCCCCCACAGATTCACTAAGCTTAGGAATAACTTTTAACGGGACACTTAGAACCACAATCTTGATTGATTCATCATTAGCAATTTGCAATGAAGTAGCAGCGATAGCTTTGGGACCTAAGGCTTTGATAATATTTGTTAAAGTTCCAGGAGCTTTGCTGTTGCTAAGAGCAGCTTTGTAACCAGAGTCCACGGCCAATTTAGCAAGATGGGATCCCACTAATCCCAGTCCAATAAATCCAATGGTTTCTGACATGTTTGAATTGGTTAACTTATCTTCAAATAAGTTTATTAGAAGCAATGAGAACTGGGTTATTTATATGCTTTTTCTATGTATTATGTTAGTTAATGGCGATTACTAATAGATGTTGCGGAGTTGTTAGTTTACACAGAAAAGTTCGGCCGAAGTTTGATCATTTGATTATAGTAATTTATAAGCAATGTGATTTGAGTGAAAGTTTTGAAGTTGACAGTCTGTTATCAAGCAATCAACTGATTGATTATTAATTTTATCAGCGATAACTCCGGTTTTCAATTGGAAACATTTTATTGTATTCGTCAAATGGAGGTAAGTTAATGAAAATAGTGTTTTAAGTACATGCACCGCTCGTGGTCCATCGGTTGAACAATAGCTGTCTTTTCGACCATGTGATTTTTTGTTTATAACCTTAAACCAAATATTTAACGAGTTTCAGGTTCAGATACTGTTTTATGGTGTATAGTGAATCTCAATGAAATTTATATATTATTATGTATTGTCCTGGTTACGGTTTCTCTGATACTCTTGATTCTCCATACTCATTAGGAATCAAATCTGTTTTACTATAAACCGTTTGAAGAAACTGAAAATTATTAGTGGCTACATCTACTAATGGACCATGGAATTGGAGGATCATATTGGTAAAGTTTTGCTTCCAGGCATATTAATGATTTATTCATTCATCGATTCAAATCTAGTGATAGATTCCTTGGAGATGATATGAAAAGCCAAGCGAAATATTTAAGAGCTTGATTACAAGAATGAGCTTCTGCCATTTAAATGGGTATGGGTTTGGGTTCAATAGCATCATCCAGACAAAAAAAAGATTGTTCGAATACAAATTTTCAATAACAAAAGAATGATTTCCTAAAAAAATTTGAAATTCATGCATTCAAGATTCTATGTTTTTGGAATTTTCATAAGTTTTTCAAAATAATAATCAACTTCATGTGGTAAAACTCTTGAAGATTTGTAATACTTCCAATTTTCAAAGTTGATAACTCAAATGATTTAAAATTGATATCTGTAGGAACAATCAAATCATCAATTACATCCGTTAAAATGGTAGAGGTACCACAATATTTGCAAAAAGAAGTCTGAAATTCAATTATATACATAGCATGCTGGCAAGAAATTATCAAGTATTTTTTCCTAAAAACAATATTGATTTTCAAAGAATTGGAATCATATTAATCATACAATAGTTCAGTAATGATAACACTTTTTCGAAAGCTTTTGTTGAATAATTAATCAGTGATCTCAAATCAATAACTTTTCTAGTTTCTTGCGGTAAGTGCTGAAACAAAGCCAAACTTGTTAACTTTTGTTAACTTTTTTAAATCGTTTGTATTAGGAAAGTTCCAAACTTCTTGGAATTCAAACAAACAAAAATAGACAAATCAAAAAAAAATTTGCTTTTTTTTGTCAATCAATAACTCAGATTTTTGAGAGTGATAACTGATCAATTCGAAAAATGTTTGACTCATCAGATTTTTAACACTTATAGTTGATAAATTTGAGACTCCAGAATTTTCTCATAATATTAGTAAAACTGACAATTTACGTAATTTAATTATCTCACATTTAGTTTATTTGTAAATAATTATCGTTATTTTTTCAAAAGTAATACTGATTTTCGAAAAAAGTGAAAATCATTCTTACTTAATTAATAATTCTTTGGAGCTTGCTGTCACAAAAAAGGTTTATTTGATTGGAATGATTATAAATTAATTATAATATATTATTATCGACTAAAACTGAATAATCATAGTTTACTAACATTTAATGGAAGAAATTTTACCTGTTAGTTTTATAATACAACTAATCTTTGATTGATACAAAGGTTTGTTACAAAATTAAAAAATCAATGTTATTTATACATTTATTAGTATATTAAATGTATTTGATTGATTAGATTTACTGAAATTGATAACCGTTAAAGCAGTTTCCAATTAAAATAAATTCCCAGTCAACCAAGAAAAATTAATATGTTAACCTCTGATATCTTGTTTTGAAAGAAATTTGATCTACTATTACATTTGAACCACTAAAAAATAGGTATAACTTTTATAGATATTATATATCTAATAGCATCCAAACAAAATTAAGTAAACACAAGCAAGCGCCATATTATTTGGATAAATAAAAGTTTTTATTAACATGAATCAATTTTGATAAATGGCAGTAGTAATTAAAAAGCAGTGACAAAATTTTTTAGCCATTTGATTAAAATTATATAATATGTTGGTTAAGTAATCCATACCATATTTATTTTAGGTATTCTTAAATGGTTTATACAATAATCACGTCAACAAGGAACGTTACTCAAAATTTACTCGTTTTATAAAGCCATTGATCTACTTTGTGTTTGCAATATTTAAAAAGTTTATTACATTGAACTATAATTTTGGAGTTGAGTTTGACTAACTGTAGTATTTTTGTATTTGAACTCTTCAGCTGATTCGCAAATTGCAAGAATAACCAACAGAAGGGCAGATAGCATAACTACTTAGATGCTGAGAGATATTCAATAATGTTAATGTTTTGAACATGATAATGATAACTTTAATAGTATTTTCATACGGACTCATAGTAAGTGATTGGGTATTTTATAGTCAGCTGCTTACCAATTTTATAGTATGGTCGATGGAAGTACCTGTTTGTTTTTTACTAAACTGTTCTGTTCACTTAGTTGAAATATTAAGGGTTCATCAATTCCTTTTCAATTGATAAAATAAACAAGCGGAAATAACTCTTTTTACTCAAAAACTACAATTACAATAAACTTTATTTAAAGACTTCCATTGAAATTAATATACACAGAAACAAAAACATAACTCATAAAAATGAACCAAATTTAACCACCAAAACCATACAAGGTTCTTCCTTGTCTCTTCAAAGCATAGACAACATCTAAAGAAGTAACAGTCTTTCTCTTAGCGTGTTCAGTATAAGTAACAGCATCTCTGATAACGTTTTCTAAAAATGATTTTAAGACACCTCTAACTTCTTCATAAATTAAAGCAGAAATACGTTTGACACCACCTCTTCTGGCTAATCTTCTGATAGCTGGTTTAGTAATACCTTGAATGTTATCTCTCAAAATTTTTCTATGACGTTTAGCACCACCTTTACCTAAACCTTTACCACCTTTACCACGACCGGACATTGTTAATTGATAATTTGAATGTGTTGTAAATAGGAATTATCCTGGATGAAGAAAAGAAAGAAAATTGATATGTGAATTTGAAAGTGGGAGATGATCAGTTTAAATAGCCAAGTTTCCAAAAAAAAATTAACTGAGAATTAGGAAAGATTGTAATTGGCAACTCAGAATTGGCAAAATGAGCGTCTCAACCCGGTTCAAATGGAAGAAAATGTTGACAACAATATGCAAGAAGCATACAAAAATACCCGTAGGAATGGGAAATATATGCAAATGCGAAACCGCCAGCACGAAATATGTGGCGTGCCAGCACGCCACATATTTCGTGCTGAGACCTCCACGGTAAACAGCATCTTCTTATAAAACCCAGGACTCGCCTCCCAATTCAATGACATTTTTCTTTTTTCTCCCTTATCATCTAGCAACTCAAAATGGCCAGAACTAAACAAACTGCAAGAAAATCCACTGGTGGTAAAGCCCCAAGAAAACAATTAGCTTCCAAAGCTGCCAGAAAATCTGCTCCATCTACTGGTGGTGTTAAAAAACCACACAGATATAAGCCTGGTACCGTTGCTTTAAGAGAAATTAGAAGATTCCAAAAATCTACTGAATTATTAATTAGAAAGTTACCTTTTCAAAGATTAGTCAGAGAAATTGCTCAAGATTTTAAAACTGATTTACGTTTCCAATCTTCTGCTATTGGTGCTTTACAAGAATCCGTTGAAGCTTACTTGGTTTCCTTGTTTGAAGATACTAATTTATGTGCTATCCATGCTAAAAGAGTTACTATCCAAAAAAAAGATATTCAATTGGCCAGAAGATTAAGAGGTGAAAGAGCTTAAGTTTTTTTTAGTTATCGGGTTTAGGTGTTAATGTACAATAGTTAGGTATATATTAATTAAATGTAGTCTTTTACTGAAAATTTTTAGTTTGCTCAGTTGATATCTTAATAGTTAGAATGTGCTAATTTTTTGAGAGTATTTAACAAGTTTCAGATGTAGTTTGAGATTTTTTATTGACGTGAAGAATATTTAACAAGAGAAGGTGAGATTTGTTAATATTTTCATTCAAATTGACTCTTTTTCTAGTCAACATATGAAATTCGTGATCAATGATATCAAGCTGGTTTAGGCTTCACCAATACACATTTGACTAATTTACTGTCTTTACTTGTTGATTTGTGAACAACATTTAACATCCAGCCTGGGATCCATGCTGGGGTAACCTGTACGGACGCATCAAGATCCGCACTCTTCCAGCTATTTTTGCAATTTCAATCATTCACAAAATTATAACTATAAGTTTCCATTACTAAGAATCGCTTCATTTGACAATCATTAGAATTAATAGAATCTCATGAACAGAAGTTGTCAATTGAAAAGAATCTTTATTTCGAAGAATGTCATTTACACGTGACCTTTTTTTTTTTGAAGACATCAATAAATCCTCCACCTCAGCATAAAATTAATGATTAAATTAACATAAATTCAAGTGAATTAATGGCTTCAGTGATAACCATTCTAAATCACGAGCTATCGCCGTTGATATCACGATTTTATAAGCATGATGAATTCCCATTACTAGATATTTTAGAAGATTTTAAAAATCATTTAACTCAACTGAACAATCTACGAGGTTTAGAACCAATATTACATTTAAATCAATATAATTATATTTATGTTTACTCCAATAATATTATTCTAATGATTCTTGTTCTGGATAATCATTATCAAACGGCTAACATTATGTGTTATTTAGTTTTTTTAAAAAAATTTGAAGAGATTTTAAAAAATTATTTTAAAGTTAAAAATCTTGATCAAGAATTAATTATTGATAATTACTTATTAATTTATGAGTTATTTGATGAAATGATGGATTTTGGATTTGTTCAAATTACCGATTTTAATATTTTAAACGAATATATTAAAATGAAACTAAATCTATCAATAGATAATCATAATAACAACAATAAAGAAAATGATGATAATTATGAAAATTTTATGAATTCAAGTATTTCAAGAATGTCAACCCTGCAAATATCCTGGAGACCAAAAGGGATTTTTTATAAAAAAAATGAAATTTTCATTGATATTATTGAAAAAATTGATTTATTAGTTGATTCATCGAACATTGTTAAAAAACAAATTATCAATGGAGAAATTAAAATTAAGAGTTATTTATCCGGGATGCCAATTTTGAAACTAGGATTGAATGAGTTTTTATCCCAAGATGGAACAGTTAAGACCATTGATTCTTTCAAAAAAATCAAATTTGATAATTTCAATTTCCATCAATGTGTGGAATTATCAAAATTTTCCAATGATAATATTATTAGTTTTATTCCTCCTGATGGAAAATTCACTTTGTTGAATTATAAATTACAAGTTCACAAAGCTCCATTAATTCAAATTGTCAAAGTTGATTTCAGGAAAAAAATTTTGTACAAAAAAGTCAATGATGATGAATTAAAACAAACAAAATTATTGATTAATGTATCATTTCAAACTAATTTTTCCAAAAGATTAACGGCAACAGATATTTCCATTATGATTCCAATTTCCTTCAAAAAATATAAAATCAATTTCAATAATGTTCCAAGATTCAAAACAAAAATTGGAGTGGTAGTATTGGATCTTGAAAAACAATGTTTGGTGTGGAAAATTTCTACTCTTGGAGGGGGTAGAAATTTTCAAATGTCAAGTGAGATTAATTTACTAAATGATGAAGATGTAGAAGAATCTGAATTATTAGAATTTGATAGTGATAGTGATGAAGAATATTACTACAATAAAGATAAACAGATCAGTGAACGATCAAAAAACATCAAGCAAATTTTCAAAACAGTACAGAAGGAAAAACAAACCATTAATGATACAAACTCTCAAGTTATTGCCAATCAAGAAACAATCAATTCACCGGATAGTATGTTTTCACCGACTTTACCATTAATAAATACAAGTGAAGATATTTTTTTAATCAATAAAAATTTTATTAAAATTACGTTCAAAATTGAAAATTTAACTTTAAGTGGATTGAGAATCAACTACTTGAAAATCGATGAACCAATACTAGAATATACTAGTTTTCCCTGGGTTAAGTATTTAAGTATTAATGATGAAGAATACAATTTTAAATTCAATTTCAACAAATTTGGTCCATCAGAAACTTTAACCAAATACGTTAAGGAAAAAGAAGTTGATAAGAAGAAATATGTTGGCAGCGGAGGGAATGAAAAGAGAAATTCTTGGAAAAAATTGTAATGTAATATATGTCATAGATATGAAGTTTTTGTGTAAATATTGTGAAAAATTGAGAAAAAGTTTGAAAGTTTTGATTTTGAGCTTTTTCAAATTTTCAACAAAATCTTAAATGCATTCATTTGAGTAAAGTGTATTGTTTACATAAACATCATCTTGATTCAAACAACTTACAATGAAATGTCATTAAGTTTTTGATATATTATAATTAAAATCTATTTTTTCTCCTTACCATCTTTCATTTCTTCAATTTCTTTCAATCCATCGTCCTTAACTTCTTCATCTTTTTTTAATCCATCATTTCTGACCTCTTCATTTCCTTTCAATCCGTCTTCAAAATCTTTTTGAATTTTTGATAAATCTCCATTTTTTTTCATTTCTTCAATTTCTTTCTTTAATTCTTTGACATCAAATTTATCATTTCCGTCATTTTCCTTTTGTCCTTCAACGTAAACTTCCCACCATTCTTTCTTTTTTGGTTTGAACCAAGTTTTCCAATTTTTTTTATGAGATTTATTATTAGTATTGTTATTACTAGTATTACTTAAAATTTTACTGGCATTTTCTTCGAATTCAAGCACTAATTCTCTTTGACGTTCAGTTTGTTCCGGATCAGGTTCATCAATTTCAATGAATTCTTCACTTAAGACATCCCAGCCCATTAATTTTAACAATTTTGGCATTGCTGTACGATATTCCATGTGTCCTGTCACATATGGAGTACAGTCAAAATTTTCAATTCCTGCAACGTTATCAATCTCTGATAATCCTACCACTCTTCTAATTCCTCCACTAGTGGCTCTAAATAAATAACCAAGAATCCAATCTTTTTTAGAGTATCCATTAATGAATTTTCCACTGACCACTGATCTAACAAGACTCAATTGTTCAGTATTATTAACAAATGGAGCTCCAAAAATAATTACATTTTCTACCAAATCATAAGCTCCTTTTTTAGCTAGTTCTAACAAACACGAATAAATCAATCTTGAACCAATCGAAAATCCTACCAAAGTAACCGGTCTTACACCTAAATTTCTCGAAATTAAAGTATCGGCCAAAATTAATCCTGCGGCCCAAGCACGATCTAAGGAAACATTCCAAGGATTATCTAACAAATAACCTAATTTTGATAAAGCCATAGGAACTTGAATGGCCGCCATAAAAGCGGTTAAAACGGTGGCTCCTAAAATTTGTTGTACTGATTGAGTCAAAATTTCTGTGGCTAAAATATTAATTGTTTGACCCACCGTGGTTAACATTTCTGGTTCCCATAATAAAGAGTACAAATCTCCCATTACTGGATCTACCGTTGAAAATGGTAATCTAATATCATCTGCCACACTATTCATCCATCCACTAACTGTAAGAATCAAATTCAATCTTCGATTACTATGTAATGGACGAAATTCAAAAGTTTTAACGGAACCAGTTCTTCTCATCATTCCTGAAACTCCAACTTTAGCCCCAATCCCAGTGGAAACGGTGGTAACAATAGCAGTTCCCGCAGTTCCGGCTAAAAATCCAGAAGTTCCTGCAATTCCAACAGTTGATAATCCAGCAGCAATTCCGGCCCCAATTAATGGACCAAGTAAACCACCAGAGACTCCTAAGATTAAACTACCTCCGACTCCAGCTAATCCAATATAAATCATTCTTTTTCTTTTGGCCTTTTTAGCACGATAATTAACAAATTCGTTTTCATTTAATTGTTCATTACCACCTTCATCAATTTCCAAAGCATCAGTGATTCTTCTTTCGAATTGACAAATTTCAAAATTTCTTAAATTCAAAGTTTCTCCGAATCTCATTAATAAAGTTCTTGATCGAGGATCATACACTGATTCATAAATTAATATTAAAAATAAATCACAAATAACTGTCCAAGAAACATCAATCTCAATTTGTTTTTTACTGGAAAGGTTTTTCAAAGTATCTTTAGTTTCTGATTCTATTGAGCCGTCTTTTTCTGTTGTTTTTTTGGGGTCTTCAACATTATCATTTTCTTTAACATCATCGCTAATATTTTCATCATCAGTTTCTATCGGACTTTCAATTTCTTCATTAACGTTCATTTGTACAAACTTTGTAGATTCTAAATCTTCATTTTCAAACATTGGATTGTCAATAACTTCAGTCTTAATCAAACTTCTTGCTAAATCTTTTGGCTCAACTCCGTGATTACTTAAAGTTTCAATCATTTTTTTTTCTTCTTTATTTAATTCCATATGTTCATATAAATTTATCATGATTTTTTGTGACCAATTTGCTAATGATGCTTGTGATGCGCTAATAATTTTACTGTTTTTATACTTATGAGAATTCAATTTCGCCAACTCTGTAGCCATTTCAATCATCAATAATTTCACTAATCCAACATAAGCAAAAATTTCTTCTTCTTTCAACATTTCTTTAGTAGCTTGCATTTGATCGAGGGCAGTTCGTGTAGTGTCATCAACATAATCATCGTTTTCTTCTTCTTCTTCTTCTTCTTCTTCTTCTTCTTCTTCTTCTTCTTCTTCTTCTTCCTCATCCTCATCCTCTTCTTCTTCCTCTTCTTTTTCTTCTTCAACTTGATGATCAAACCCAGTCGATGGTCTTGGAGTGGATTTGGGAGTGTTTGATCGAAACAAAAAATCAGTTTTCTTATCGCTTTCCGCATAATTCTCCGCTTGAGTTTGGATATTAATTCTGGTATATCCTTTACTATTACTCTGATTTTTATGTTTTGTCGGAGTTTCAATATGGATGGCTTCTTTTGAAGAAACTTCAGTACCATGTAAAATATTCTTGGTCAGTGGATCATTGATCAATTTCCCTTTATTATCATAAACATCATAACTATTGGCAACTGTAGGCATTTCTTGCCAATCTCCTTCATCATCGTCATCGTATTCATACAATATACTTCCTTCTAAAGGATTTTCCAATAATGATGGTTTCGCTATAGCAGTCTCTGTGCTTCTTGATTTAATAGGATCTAGTTTTGTACTTGATTCTATTGATTTTCTATTTACTTCTTTAACGTCTTCTGTAATTTCTTCTTTGTATTCTCCCTGGATTTTCTCTCCTATTAATTCACTATTATTCAGTTCTCCTCCTAGCTTAAATTCCACAAATTGCGGACCTTCATTATCATCATCTTCATCGTCATCATCATCATCATCATCAGTTTCATAAATCTCATGTTCTAAAACTGGTAACTCCGGCAAATCGTTTAACTTTGTAGCCGTATCTGATCTTTTCGCTCGGGTGTGTATCGAAGCAGTAGATTTAGCAAAAGTTGACAGATCGTATATCCCCGTCCTTTCCGTCATAGTTATGGGATAATTAAAGTTCGTGAAATGGTTTCAAGTGTTTTGTTTTTTCTGTTTATGTGTTTTAATATGAAGAGCATCGGGGTTCGAAACCGATGTGATAGGGAGAATTGCACAAGTTTGTAGTAATAATGCGGGTGTTGTGAGTATCTAAAATGTGGATATTTACGGCCAGTATTGGAAAGTTGTTATGATAAAAACTTTTGATTCAAGAATTTAGATTACTATGAATTTAAAAACCTAATTGCTTTTAAATACAAATGAATGTCTGGGTGTCGGATGATCAGGCTTTTATTTGATTTCATTTTCCTTACTTTTTGTTTCATGGCTTTAGAAAATTGCTTTTGAAAATATACCGAACCTAATGATTGAAAGTAGAAAACAAGAAGATAATTAATGAATTAACCGAAAATGAGTTTATCAGTTGAAGCTGTTGGTATCAAATCATTAAATGAAGTATTTGATAATAAAAGTCAAAATAAACAAACATTGATAATTGAAATCAATTACTTGACTAGATTTGGGGAACTAATTTTCCCTCAAACTTCCAAAAATCTGAAAATTATTAGAACTCAAAAAAATTTCATGAACTGGTAATTTTACCTAGTAATGGTATTGAATTCATATTTAGTGATCAATAACGATATAGAATTTAGCGGAATGGCAGCAGCAATGGCAGTTTTTTGGTATTTAAAGACTGAGAAACACGAGCGAGTTGAACTCCATAAGAAACTGGAGATGAATGACGTGGTTTATCAATTTACTAGTTAGTATGAATAACATCTAAATCTCATGAGACAATTTTCTTTATTTTTTATCAAGAAAGACAATGCACGGTTAATAGAGATCTTAAACAAATTTATTAGTTGATAGTTAATGGTAACAATATAATAGAGGTGTCAATTACCAGGGCTGTTAACCATTTTTGTTGATATTATCGTCAAAATTTGAACTAAATTCCACAAAAATCTCTAAATCATCATAATGACCTCTCACAGGTGCACTGCTGACTAATTCGTCTATTATCAATTAGTAAAATTACTCCAAATTTGGTAAAACATATTTATATTTCAAGTTTATATGCTCACAAATATTACACATTTTACCAATTTGGAACTACGGGCTCTGTGCTGCACTTTCCATCCCCTAAATTTATTAAATTGTGTCAATTTGATTCAGCAAAATTTCTCAAAATCAACTTATATGTCTCTTGAACCAATCATCGAGAGTCCCAAACAAGAAGACGATATCAATGAAACCACTTTTGATTATGAAATCCCTGATGGTTCTTTATGGGGCTGGATTCAAGTCTTAATCAACTTCATGATCACTTTCATTGCTTGGGGAGGTAACACCGCTTTCAGTTTATATTTATCTAATTACTTAGAAACAAATGCTTTTCAAGGAAGCCCATTAGATTTCGCCACCATTGGAGGGCTATCATTTGGTGGTGGATTCGTCTTTGCTCCTTTAATCACTTATCTTTCAGGCATCACTTCACCAAATTTTGTGATCTTTATTGGAGCAATATTGCAATTTGTATCAGTTTTTTCCTCTGCCTATTGCAAAAAACTTTGGCAATTATACCTTAGTCAAGGTCTATTATCGGGGATTAGTCTTGCTATGGTAGCTATCCCTGTCCCGGCAATTATCCCTCAATGGTTTGATAAATATCGACATTTTGTCTTGTTGTTTGGTGCTAGTGGATCTGGTTTAGGAGGAATAATGTTTAATTTAGCTATTGATAAAATTATTGGAGAATTTTCAGTTAATTGGGCTAAAAAAATTCAAGCCATTATGTCCCTAACCATTTGTTTAATTTGTTCATTTTTTGTTAAGACTAGAAATGAAAAAATTAAACCTGAATTAAAAATCATAGATTGGCAATTAGTAACTTATACTCCTTTTATTATTTTAATATTTTGGATAATTTTCACTTTATTAGGTTACGTCGCGGTTCAATATAGTATAACTAATGCTACTTTATCTCTTGGTTATTCAAATCATCAAGCTTCAATTAGTATTGTAATTTTTAGTGCTGGATCATTTGTTGGTAGACCAATATTAGGACTTTTAAGTGACAAATATGGAGCTTTCAATATTGGTTTAATTGTTTATTGTGTATCTACCATTACATCTCTTGCAATTTGGCTACCAGCCCGAAATTTAGCTACCATGTATGCTTTTAGTATACTAGGTGGAGGAATTATGGGGTTTATCTTTGGAGCCATTGGAGCTATTGTTCCAAAAATTGTGGGGATTAAAAAATCTCCGGTGGGATTTGGAATGGCTTGGATGATTATTGGAGCTTCGGGAATAGTTAGTCCAATCATTGGATTATCATTAAAGAAAGAACTCCCAGTAGGAGTTACAAAATTACCAAATGAATATGAATACTGTGCATTATTTTCTGGATTATCTTATTTTGTAGCTCTTTTGATTTGGATACTTTTGAGAAGTTATTTAATTTCAAGAGATTCATTATCAAAGGCAATTCATGATGATGACGATCAAATTAATGTTAGAGTACCCAATTCATTAGTTATAAAGAATTTGTTTAATTTTCATCATGTTAAGCAAATTTAATTATTCAAACGATATGAATAGTTTATGATTGTAATGAATATATGAGAAAAAGTCATTTAGTGAATCAAAACTTAATAACTAATCAAAATTCATCATAAAGTACTTTTCTATGCCCATTATGTTATTGAAAAAACTCTTGGGTCTACAATTTTTAAACAATTGTTAAGTAACATATCTCTATTTTGTCTTATTCTACTCTGCACTTTTTAACCTTCAAATGAATGTTTGGATGTCGGATGATCAGGCTTTTATTTGATTTCATTTTCCTTACTTTTTGTTTCATGGCTTTAGAAAATTGCTTTTGAAAATATACCTAACCTAATGATTGAAAGTAGAAAACAAGAAGATAATTAATGAATTAACCGAAAATGAGTTTATCAGTTGAAGCTGTTGGTATCAAATCATTAAATGAAGTATTTGATAATAAAAGTCAAAATAAACAAACATTGATAATTAAAATCAATTACTTGACTAGATTTGGGGAACTAATTTTCTCTCAAACTTCCAATATTCCCCCATATTCCACATTATTCATGAAATATTTTTAGTATTATCAATAAAGTATTTTTGAGAATAAAAAAAAAATATTTTCATCTCTTAAAAAAGTATTACTTGGTCCAATGGGGAAAATTCTAGTATTTGATGATGAAGATTGCGTTAAAGATCAGTTTCTGGTTTTAGAATACCCTTATTCTAAAAATAAACAAATTTCAAATTTGAAAAACTTTTATGAACGGATAATTACATCTAGAAATGATATTGCTTCTTTTTCCCGGAATTCCTACTGAATGTTTTGAAAAATTGACCAAAAATGGTGGATTTAGTTTAATGTTTGACAAATTAAATCTTTCATTCTTTGAGAGAATTAGGGATAAGTATCTGAATTGTTATTTTTGTGATGGGGCAAATAAACTAATTAATGATAAAAAAGGTAGTGGGCCGCGTGCAGTAATTGCAGTCTGCTGGTACTTAGGACTAGATTAAGTTAAACTTCAAAATGAAGATGAATTATTCGGACTATCAATTTAAAAATATATTACGTGAATAGAGGGTTTTTTTGCACTACAAATTACCAGAAATCAAAATTTGCGACTTCGCATAAACTTATGCTGAATATATGGAAACAATAATTACAACTTAGTTGTAATAGGGAAAAAAATTAAATCATATTGAAATACTGAAAATTGATCTTTTTTGAAGAAAATCAACTTCTTTAGACCACAAACAAGATTCTTAGTTAAGAAATAGTTATTATTGCAGTCTCTAATGTTCAAACATGTGTGAAACTGCTTATAAGTTTGAAAAATTTAGGCAGGATTAATATTGTATAAAAAGCATGCATGCTGAGATTTTTGACGCATTTCTGCTTAATAGTAGAACTCTCTTTATCCTCACATTGAATTGTTTGTTAGGGGGGCTGGATGTATGAATACAGGTTATACCGGTTAAGTGATTTTCCATAATCCTCAAAATTCTTCCAGAACAACAGTTTTCTCACCAATCATTGTTAGTATTATTATTATTCTGGGAAACATAGAGAATGGTTTTGAAATGAAAGTCAGAAGATCAGATCACAAAAAGTAGTTAGAATAATTAGGTTAATAAAATAATCAAATATTAGAGTAATAATAAAGCAAAGAGATCTAAAAAAGATAATTATTCATTTGATCCTGTCTCTAACATAACTCGAATATATACTGGCACCATCTTAAAAGTTAAATAACAAATTCGTTTCCAAAAAATTCTATGAAAGCCTGTTCCAAATATTGATTAGTTGTTGAACTTCATTAAAGCATTTTCCAAAAGTAACAGTGAAATCATTATTACTATCACCTTCTCAACCATCAAATGAAGCTGTCTTTTTTACAGATTCTAAAATATTTCTATTTGATTCTTCTAATTGTGATTGATCTACATAAAAATTTCCTTTCAGGTATTTGAGTTTATCTCGTTTCTAATCTTTTGAACTACAGTCTCCACTCTTCTAATTATACTACCCCCAATTACCCCATTCACAAATAACGAATCTATACCAATTTGTGAAACTCTTCAATATGATTTGAGCCTACTGTTAAGTTTAAAACATTGGAGTCTGAAAATCCAAACCAACAGTGGGAAAAAAAAGGGAACGAATTGACCTACCTGGGGTTTCTCAAAATTATAATTATAATCTCCTTCAATTGAACAATTTTGAAAAGAACTGAAGCAATCGAAGCCTGCAAAAAGATATTTTGCTCATATATTTTGTACAAACCCGACTTCTGCAGATTATTCCAGATCATCCATTGAATTTCTGAAGGTAATGCTTTAATGGCTTTTTGGTTTTAATGGAGATTATGGGCTATGTAGCTGGTAACATATTTTTAAGACCTGAAATATTATTTTCAAGTAAGTAAGGGATCATGAGCTACCATGCCTGAGATTCTTCAGACCATGAGCGATAGACTTGTTTATTGTAGTTTTGGCCATTGAAATTTGAAGAAGCGTCTCCAAAAGCTGGGCTTTGCTCCATTTGTTACGGAAGTAGCAACTCCGCTGAGTATTGTTCTAATAGAAGTGGAATAATCTATATGTACATAATCATACATGTCTGAATTGTGAATAAAAAGTTATTTATTGCTTTGGTTATATCAATTCGTTTGTATCATAAAGATTGAATTGTTAAAACACACTCAAAATCATTATTTTTACTGTTCTTTCAATATCAGTTTTGTAAGCTCTGATAATTTTCTCTGTGAGATTTCATCAAAATAGTAGAGAATTATTTGTTGATGAATTTATTAATTTTATTTCTTCATTCTTTATTTCAACTTTACAGACCAGGCAACTAAAGCATTTATTGAACTGGATTCAATTTCGTTTAAATTTATAGTACATTAAAAATCTTCAACAATATCCACGTAGACTTTTCTAAAATTTTTATTTCCTTGTAAAAATTTATCATTAAAGTTTCTAAAAAATCTTTCTACTTCCTCTTTATTGGCAAACTTCACGAGATATTTCTTATAATGACAATCGGGATCATCCAATAATAGTTCAAAACAACTTGAGTAATCTGGATATAAATCGTATTCCCAAAATATTGAATTGATAAGATTTGGAACACTTAAATTGTATGGTAAATTATGGACAATGGCACATTGATTTCTTTTGACGGGTTTGATGGTTTGTGTGAATTGTTGTTTGACAAATAACTTTTCTTCAGTGGTAAAATTCAGTAATTGACTATCAAGAGATTGTTGAATTTCTTCAAGATTTTGTTTTTTTTGCAAGACTTTGAAATCTTTATTGTATCTTGGTACCGTTAGGATTTCTGGTATTTCATCAAACAATTTCGAAGTTAAATCAGTTGGTAATTCATTAAGATCATCTAAAGTAATAAATTTGAAATTAATAGGCATTCCAAAAAAATACTCACCAATTGTATCAGCAAAAAAACAAGAAGAGAGTAAAACATCATTGAATATTAAATAATATCCATTATTAAATTCCAAAGTTGCTGGATCTCTAGCTTTGACTAGGTAAAAATCTTCAAATTTGTATTTCAATTTAAAATTCCGGGAATCCACAGTATTATCCAGTTTGATTAAATTGGAACCTAACATGGTAAAGAAATCTTGTTTGGTCAAGTATGGATCAATGGAATGATAATATAATACATTGCTATTAGTTAATGGCTCTAACATACTTGGATAATATTTTTTGATTAACTCAAAACAAGAGAGTTTATCAAGTAGCTGATCTTTCTGGAATGTGTTGTAATCCGCATCATATGTTCGAGCTTTCTCGGGATATAGTTGGGTGGCCAATGATTTCTCTGAGGATAATTTACTTAATGATTCTTTGATGGTCAACTTTGGAGGGGATTTATGATTTTGTTCTCTATTAAAAGCAGTATAGACTTTGCGTAATGTGGTTTTAAAGTCCCGTGTGGCATGTTTGCCTCCTTGCTGGAATAGCACTCTGGTAGGAAGCATTTACGGATGATCTTGTAATATTTGTTTCTTCAAACTGAATGATTTTTCTTTAACTTTTTTTTTTGATTTCTGAGAAGCTCGTGATTTAAACATAAAACTGCAGACGATCGCAGAAAGACTAAGCGATCATGAGATGCATGCATAAAATTGCATTCCTGACTCATCGGAATTTTTTTCGTTATCTTTTTTTTATGACTGTATAAAATTCAGCTTTTCTGAAACTTTTCATTTTCATTCTTCTTCTTATATTTATGAATCAATCAACCATGTCCAATCAAGTCATTCTTCATTTGAGAGCCGAAACCAAACCATTGGAAGCTAGAGCTTGTCTTACTCCAACCACCACTAAACAATTACTTGAAGTGGGATTCAAAATCTACGTTGAAGATTCTAAACAATCAATTTTCAAAACTGAAGAATATGAAAAAGTTGGAGCCATTATTGTTCCAGCCGGTTCATGGAAGACTGCTCCAAGGGATAGAATTATCATTGGATTGAAAGAATTAGAAGAAGAAACTTTCCCATTAATTCATACTCATATCCAATTTGCTCATTGTTATAAAAACCAAGCTGGCTGGCAAGAAGTTTTGGGGAGATTTGTTCGTGGTAAAGGAACTCTTTATGATTTGGAATTTTTAGAAAATGATCAAGGTAGAAGAGTCGCAGCTTTTGGATTCTATGCTGGTTTTGCTGGGGCTGCTTTGGGAGTCAAAGATTGGTGTTTTAAACAAACTCATTCTGATGATGAAGACTTACCAGGAGTTAATCCATATCCAAATGAAACTGACTTAATCAATGATGTTAAAAATGATTTAAAAAAAGCCGTTAGAAACGGAAAATTACCAAAAGTTTTAATCATTGGTGCTTTGGGTAGATGTGGATCTGGAGCCATTACTTTTTTGAAAAAAGCTGGTATTCCTAAAGAAAACATCATTAGATGGGATATGAAAGAAACTGCTCCTGGTGGTCCATTCAAAGAGATTGTTCAAGCTGATATTTTTGTTAATTGTATCTATTTATCTAAACCAATTCCTCCATTTGTTGATATAGAATCTCTTAATACTGAAACTAGAAACTTAAGAACTGTGGTTGATGTTTCTGCCGATACTACTAATCCTCATAATCCAATTCCAATTTATTCCATCGCCACTGTTTTCCCAAAACCAACTGTTAAAGTTGATACTGTTAAAGGCCCAAAAATCTCAGTTATCAGTATAGATCATTTACCTTCTTTATTACCAAGAGAAGCTTCAGAATTTTTCAGTGCAGACTTACTTCCAAGTTTATTAGAATTACCTAATAGAGAAACTGCTAGTGTTTGGAGAAAAGCTAAACAGTTATTCGATAAAAAAGTTACTTTGCTTCAAAGAGAAACTAAATTATAGAATTTTCAATTGATTCAATTTTGTATTTTTGTTAAAATTTGTTTTTTATTTCTAGATTCTATTAAATTTAATTTAAGTTTTCCTTGTGTTTTATTATTCAATGTAGATAATTACAAACTTCTTAAATAAAATATAATAAATAATTGATAGAACTAATAATTGATATATAACTAGCAAAAAAAAAAAAATAAACAAACAAAAATCTAAACGTCGTATTTTTCTATACTTTTAACTGCTTCTAATTGACCAGTTTTCACCGCTTCCAAAACGTTTTCTTCATCTTTATGAGATTTGATCTTTTTGTGACTATGAACCACATAAATTTCTTGACCTTCAAGAACTTCAGACTCATCATGAATAACGTCTGGAGTATCCAAATTACTTTTTGGTCCAACGTATTTACCTCTAGCATAAACAAAATAATAAATAATAGCAATCAACATGGCCCCAGGAGTAATAACACAAGTATAATTCATAGTGTCTTTAGTAACAGTGGAATTAGCAGGGAACATGACTAAAAAGAAAATAAATAACATAAAGAAACAAGCAATCCAACCAATCACTTGAGACATGATTTCTCCAGTATAGAAATCACCAGGAACCCATTTCTTTTTCCCAGTAGTTAATCTAAGGAAAATTGGAGTTCCCCATGATAAGTAATTACCAGCAATATATAATGAGAAAAGTGCTCCTGAAGCAGTACTACCAATCAAACATAAAAGACCCATAAACAAAGCCAAGATCCCTCCAAAGAAAACTGCTCTAATTGGAGTTGATAATTTTTTGTTAACAATCTTAACAATTGGAGCAAATGGCAAACCATCATCTCTAGCAAAAGCCCAAATTTGACGAGAAATGGCCACTAAAATTGAAGCACCCATTAACCATTGACAAAAGGCAATCAAGGACATGAAGGCAATGGCCCATTTTTTCCCCAAGGCATTGAAAATGATTTGGGCAATTGGTTGACCGAATTCTGTGTTCAAGATGGCATCAGTGCTGGGTCCCATACAGGCAGCAATACAAATACAAATAAAGAATCCCACCACGTAACAAGCGGTGATGGATCCAATTATCCCAATGGGCACTCCATGGGTTGCATTTTTGGCTTCTTCACTCATATGAACACAGGAATCAAAAGCCCCAATGGTCCAAACTGCTGGCATGAATGAGGCCATGACCCAATTCCAACCAGGAGTCCAAGTAGTCAAAGTTTCAGTATCACCAAAGATAAATTTCCCATCATTGAAAGGAACTCCATTGACTTTACAACCAATTGGAACCGCAATGAAGAATAAAACAATTAATAAACTATTACAAGTCACAGAGAAAGTTTGAAGTCTAGAAACAATGTTTGAAGCAAAACAAGTAACTGCAATATGAGAAATAATACAAGCAGCAAAGACCCCATAAGTTATTCCATTAGTTTGATTGAAATCCCCATCCTTAGAAATAATAACAGCAGATATGACTTCATTAGCAAAACCATAATCAACTGAACATAGAGCACCCACCAAAGCAACTGAATTGGTATTACCAATCATATAAGATAAAAACACCTTCATTTTTGGAGGAGCATAAAAGGCAGTCCAATAAAACAATCCTCCAGAAGTTGGAATAGCACTAGCCATTTCTGCCATACTAATTCCAATTAATAAAACAAAAAATGAAGCAAGAAACCAACCCCAAACCAATGAAGTTGCCCCTCCGGGCAAAGCGTTGACTAACACTGAAGCAATAGAAGGTAATAAACCCATAATACTAAATGCCACCCCAAAGACTTGTACAGTAGTGAACTTCCGACTTAATTCTGCTTTATAACCAATCTGGGCTAATAATTCATTATCATTATGGGCCAATTTGGCATCAATTAATTCAGGTCTTTCAATGCCTCTGTAGGCAGAGTAAACGATTTTGATATCTTCTCCGTCAGACATTGTCAGATGGTCAAAAAGGTTATGAAAATGATAAGAATTGTGAAACTGGAATTAAGAACCCTTTTTATACCAACTCAGGATATTGTGAAATATTATATAATAAGGAAAAGAAATGGTAAATGGTGTGTGGGTGTTTTAAGATAAGAAAATCGCGGCGTCAAATTACAGTTTGATAGGACTCAATTATTGCGAGATTGGGCAAGTACAAATGAACATCAATCAACAAGGTGGTGTCGTAGTAATGGAAATCAAAAACAGCAAAAAAGTGTAGTGAGAAAACCGTTATATTAAAGATATTGTTTTGTATAATTATTTTAATTAGCATTAAGAACCACCACATGAATGAACAAATAAGCTTATCTAAAACGTATCAAACTAGAGTCAAATTAGACGTCAAATTTCTTGTCATTAGCAATTAGAGATAGATCTGATACTTAAACCTTGATATCTAAGAAAATAAAGTGTCTTGAATCAAAATCTCGACCTGTACAATCAAAAAAAAAATTCCAGATGGCTCTTTGAAAGCAATCATTATTAATCAATATATGAAAATTCTACTTTGAATAAACCAATATCCAATCAAATGATTCAATATCAAATTCCGTGGGTTAAAATTTGTCCTGAAATTGGAATTATCCGCAATTTTCATAGACACATTTAATGCTTATCAAGGGGAATGGTTCCCGCAAATTTTCAATATCGGCTGTAACTAACTGATAATAAAACATCCAAACATTACAATACATTGTTATTATTTTTACATTGTTAATTTTAATTGAATATTATAATTATCTCAAAACAGTTAACTGTTAAATTTTAAGTATTCATTAGTAACTTTGAAAAATGAAGTTAATTTCAGTAATTATTCAAAATAAAAGTTTTTGCCAAATAAACGTTGCGCTTTAAAAATGGAGTTACAAAGTTTAAGATTTTTTTGCTTAGCAAATGTTATGACTGTTAATTTGTCCACTAATTGATAGTAAGTAGTATAAGTCTTATTATACAGACCTGTTGCGCTTGATTCATAGAGGATTAAGAAAAGAAACTCAATGATATGTTATAAATTATATCTCAAGTAAAAATTTCCTCGAGAACAATAAAATTTGCTTCAACATTGTGTTACTGTTATGATTGAAATTTACTTACTTTATATATATTAATTTTTCAACACACAATAATTCTTCTCTTCTTATGTCATCAATCAGTATATAGTCTCATCGACAAATGGTAGGTATCATTCATATCAAATAAATCAAAAGAGTGCAAGAGAGCCATATTTTGTGCTAAGGGTAAAATATTACTTTTGGCTATCCAGAAGTAAGTTTTGTTCAAAAAAGGGGTTTTAGATATGAACCAATTTTAAGTCCACTTATACGTTTTAATACAACACCTTGTTTTGAAGCATGAATAGTAGTCAGATATCGTGTCTCTGTTGATAGTACACATCAATCCAGATATTCCAATCAATAAAAATGATTTATTAAACAACCTACCGCTATTAATAGACACATGACTATTTTACAACCAGGACAGTTGCTCGAAGAAATTACTATTGATAAATTTTCGAAATTAAAAATGTTACTTATCAATATGTGAGATATTCATCGATTTTGTCTGAAATACCTATTCACCATGTAATATCATATCCAACTACATTAAGCAAATACAGTACAATATATTCTAACTAGACAAAAATATGAAAAAAAGATTTTTAAAATTTAAAGATTCTTATAAAATTGAAAAAAATAAAACAAAAAGAAGATTAATCTTAATTGCCAACCCATTTTCTGGCATTTCTAAACAACTTAATCCAAGGACCATAACCTTGCCATTCATCTCTTTTATCATTTGGATACCAACTATTACTTTCTAATCTACAAACTCTTTCTGGATGTGGCATCATGGCTAAAACCCTACCATTGGAAGAAATAATCCCACTAATAGCATTAGTTGAGCCATTTGGATTAGCTGGGAATTTTTTAGCAACCTCTCCGTAATTATCAATATATCTAATGGCCACACCATTATTAGATTCTAATGAATTTAATTGATCTTTTGATTTAAATGAAGCACGACCTTCACCATGAGCTACCGCAATTGGTAATTTTGAACCTTCCATTTCTTTCAAGAAGATTGAATTACTTGATTCAATTTGAACCATGGAAACTCTAGCTTCATATTGTTCAGAATAATTTTTCTCAAAACTTGGCCAGTTTTCGCCACCAGGAATCAAGGAGTTGAGTCTTGATAAAAATTGACAACCATTACAAGCTCCAAAGGCAAAAGTATCTTTTCTTTCTTGGAAAAACTTCAAAAATTGTTGTTTGGTGTTTTCATGATACAAAACTGAAGTGGCCCAACCATTAGCAGCTCCTAACACATCACCATAAGAAAATCCCCCACAAGCCGCAAGTCCCACAAATTCATCAAGATGAAATTTACCATTGATGATATCTGACATGTGAACATCAATAGCTTCAAATCCAGAGTTTGCGAAACACCAGGCCATTTCAAATTGTCCATTAACCCCTTGTTCACGTAAGATCGCCACTTTTGGTTTGGAATTAAGAGAAAGTGGAATACAATCTTTAACAGAGTAAGTAAGATCATAATGAATACCAGGATCATTATCATCTTTAATGGTTTCGAATTCTTCCAAAGAAGTAATTGGATTATCTCTAAGACTTTGTAGTTTGTAAGAAGTTTCACTCCATTCTGATTGTAAATTAGATCTAGTAGATTTCAAAATATTAATTTTATTGAAATTGATACTAATTTCTTGTAATTTAGTTGGTTCACCAACTATTGAAATATAATCTTTAGTGATTCCATTTTCTTCAAAAATTCTAACAAAGTTTTCATATTGAGACTCTTTAACTTGGAAAACTGCTCCTAATTCTTCGTTGAAAAAAGTTTCAAAAACAGTATCATTTTTGTTTTCCACATTAATATTCAACCCACATCTACCCGCAAAGGCCATTTCTAATAATGTAACGATTAATCCACCATCAGAAATATCATGATAAGCCAAAATTAAATCAGTTTGATGTAAAGCAATTAAAGAATTAAGGAAATATTTAAAAATTTGATGATCGTAAACACTTGGAGCAGCATTACCAATTTTATTATAAACTTGTAATAAACTAGAACCGCCTAATGATTTTTTCAATTGCTTGATAGATAAATCAACATGAACCAATTTAGTATTTTCATCATTGATCAAAACTGGAGTCCAAGTATTGGAAGTATTACTAACTGGAGCAAAAGCAGTGATAACCAAACTTAATGGACCTACCACTTGTTTATTTTCTCCCGTAGATTGATCTTTCCAATTCATTTTCATTGATAAACTATCTTTCCCCACTGGAATGGCAATACCTAAATCTGGACATAATTCCATCCCAATTGCTTGAACTGCTTCATACAATTTTGATCCTTCACCTTTATGATTAGCTGCACTCATCCAATTAGCAGAAATCTTAACATCTTTGATTTTTGGAATATCAGCAGCCATTAAATTTAATAAACTTTCGGCAACACACATTTTGGCAGAGCTAGCAGCAGAAATTAAAGCCAATGATGGACGTTCCCCCATTGCCATGGCTTCCCCAGTGATGATATTAACATCTCCAAGAGAGGTATTAGTAACCGCAACATCGGCCACTGGAACTTGCCATGGTCCAACAAATTGATCACGATCAATTAATCCACCAACGGTACGGTCTCCAATAGTGATTAAGAAACTTTTAGAACCAACTGAAGGTAAATGTAAAACTCTTGATAAAGCATCTTTGAAATTAACAGAACTTAAAGAATCTTCATTTAAAACTAAACTTTCAGTAATGGTTTTTTTAATTAATTTTGGAGTGTTACCAAAAAGAATACTCATATCTAAATCAATAATTTTATTGTCAAATAAATCATCTTCAACCACCAATTTTTCTTCTTGTGTAGCATGACCAATGACAGCAAATGGACATCTTTCTCTTTGACAAATTTCTTCAAACATTTCCAAATCCTTTGGATCAATGGCCAAAACATAACGTTCTTGAGATTCGTTACACCAAATTTCCAATGGGCTCATACCAGGATCCAAATTAAGAACTTTACGAAGTTGGAAAATGGCACCTAAATCATTATCATGAACTAATTCTGGTAAAGCATTGGATAACCCTCCAGCTCCAACATCATGGATTGATAAAATTGGATTAGATTCATTTAATGAGGTACAAGCATTGATAACTTCTTGAGCACGACGTTCCATTTCTGGATTACCTCTTTGAACTGAAGCAAAATCTAAATCAGCGTTTTTATCAGATGAGTTAACGGAAGAAGCAGCCCCACCCCCAAGACCAATTAACATACATTCACCACCAAGAACAATGATTAAATCATTTGGTTTAATAGAATTATCTTTTAAAGATAATTTTGGACGAATGGCACCAAGTCCTCCAGCTAACATGATCGGTTTATGATACCCTCTAATTTCTGATTCATTATCTTTATTTATAACCTCAGTAGTTAAAGTTCTGAAATATCCAGTGATACATGGACGACCAAATTCATTATTAAAAGCGGCAGAACCAATTGGAGCTTCTAACATGATATCAAGAGACGAAGCAACATGATCAGGTTTACCTAAGTTTGAGAATTTTTCTTCCCATGGTTGAATAAAGTTTGAAATTTCAAGATTTGAAACTGTGAAACCAGATAATCCAGCTTTTGGTTTTGAACCTTTACCAGTGGCTCCTTCATCTCTAATTTCTCCGCCTGAACCAGTAGCCGCTCCGGGAAATGGAGAAATAGCAGTTGGATGATTATGAGTTTCCACTTTGATTAATGTATGGATTTTTTCTTTAATCAATTCCCAGTTTTTTTCCTTTAAGTTTGGTTGGAAAACATAACCTTCATTACCTTCAAAAATTGCAGAGTTATCAGAATAAGCGCTAATGGTATTACCAGGATTCAATTGATGAGTGTTTTTAATCATTTTGAATAAAGATTTTGGTTTTGTTTCGTTATCGATAATCCAATCAGCATTGAAAATTTTATGACGACAATGTTCAGAGTTAATTTGAGCAAACATAAATAATTCCACATCGGTTGGGTTTCTTCTTAATTTATTAACAAAAGAATCAACCAAATAATCAATTTCTTCGGTATCAAAAGCAAGACCTAAAGATACATTAGCTTTTTGTAAAGTTTCTTTAGGATTGGTAGACTCGAGTAATTCAACAGAACTTAATGGTTTAGGACTTGAATGAATAAAAATATTTTGATATTTTGGTAATGTATTCAAATAAATATCTTGAGTCATTCTATCATAAATTGAAGATAATAAAGAATAATTATTATCAGGGATTAATTTATCATCAAGAGAAATGTTTGAATGGATTAATAATGAAACTCCTCTTTCAATTCTTTCAATGGAATCAACAAAACCCGAAACATGCGCAATATTAGTAGCTTTACTTGACCATGGAGAAATGGTACCGGATCTTGGTAAAATAGTAATCAAATAAACAAATGGAGAATCAAATTTCAAAGAGTTGGTAATCTTATTAACTGGTAATAAATCAGATTCCACATTACCAGAAACTGAAATAACTTTTAAGAAATTTTCAATAATTGGATTAGATTCATCATTTGGTTCATCATAATTGAGTAAGCTTTTCAACAATTTTGAATTTTCATCATTTAATTTGCCATTTTTTAAAGAAATGTAATGAATAAATGATGAATAAATTTCTTGAATTCCTTCAACATCTTCAACATTTAACGATTTATTAATTTGTTGAATCAAACTTTTAATCCGGAAAGACGACAACGCCTTATTTCCAGTTAAAATGACTAAATTATCAACCATGATGAATTTGTTAATCATTTTAAGAAAAAAAATCGTTTCGAGGAATATCAAAAAAGGATAAAAAATAAAAAAATTTTTTTATAATTCATGACTCAGGTCACGGGGATGCTTATATATACGGCTCGTGGGTTGAAGGTTAAGTGGCCCAGTTAACTTAAAGATTTCAACATGAGAAATGTCATTTTTGACTTGTATTGTGACAAGTTTTTAAACATACTAGCAGTGATACAATACTTAAGAAGCATTGTCATTTATTATTCTTACAATCAGCTTAAATAATCAATTATTACATACATTTTACTTATTTCAAATTACTTGGATATTTATAATCTGTCAATTCTTGCAAATTTTCTTTAATGTTTCTGATAGAGACAAATCTTGATAAGATATTACCAGAACCAGCTTTATCGTTAGTTCCACTAGCTCTTGAACCACCAAACCATTGTTGACCCACCACTGCACCAGTAGATTTATCATTAATGTAGAAATTCCCAGCACTGTATCTTAAATTCTCTTCAGCTAATCTAATGGCTTGACGATCTTTAGCAAACACTGAACCTGTTAATCCGTATTCACTTGATTCATCAATTTGTTTGAGAATTTGTTCATATTGAGAGTCTTTATATTTATAAATTGTTAAAATTGGTCCAAAAAATTCTTGATTTAAGAATTTATGATTAGGATTATTAGTCTCAATCAAAGTTGGTTGAACAAAGTATCCATTTTTATTATCATATTTACCTCCATATAAAATCTTCAATTCTGAATCTGTTTTAGCTTCTTCAATAGCTTGAGATAATTTATTATAACTAGTTTCATTAATAACTGGTCCCATAAATCCATTGAATCCTTCGTGAGTAGTTGAATTGGTTAATTCAATGGTTTCAAGATTAGTTTTCAAAATTTTCAAAAATTCTTCAGAAACTGAATCAGATAAATATAATCTAGAAGTAGCAGAGCATTTTTGTCCTTGATATTCGAAAGCTCCTCTTAATGTAGATAAAGCAGCATGAATGACATTGGTAGATTTATGAACCAAATGGAAATTCTTCCCACCAGTTTCTCCAACAATTCTGGGATAATCTTTATAAGTTCCATTAGCAACATTATTAGCAATTTTCCCATAAAGATCTCTAAACACTTTAGTTGAGCCGGTGAAATGTAAAGCGGCAAAGTTCTTATCGTTTAAAATAACATCAGTGATTTTTACTGGATCTCCTGGTACAAAATTGATCACCCCTTTAGGTAATCCAGCTTCTTCTAAAATGGTCAACAACAAATAATTAGACAATAAAGCAGTTTGACTAGGTTTCCAAACAACAGTGTTACCCATCAAAGCTGGTGCACAAACTAAATTAGAAGCAATGGCAGTGAAATTGAATGGAGTAACTGCATAAACAAAACCTTCCAAAGGACGATATTCCACTCTATTCCAGACTCCTTTTGAATTATTAATAGGCTGAGAATGATACATTTGTTCAGCATATTTGACATTGAATCTTAAGAAATCATTTAGTTCTCCAATAACGTCGATTTCTGCTTGTTGAACATTTTTGCCTTGACCCAACATGGTGGCTGCCAAAAGATCATAACGATATTTAGTTTCGATTAATTCGGCTGCTTTTAAGAAAATAGCGGCTCTATCATCCCAAGAATATTTCATCCAATCTTTCTTAGCTTCAAGAGAAGATTGTATGGCATCTTTAACTCCATTTTCACTGACCATACTACTAGAAGCAATTTCTTGAGAATGTTTAGCAGGATTGACTTGAGAAATCAATTTTCCAATAGATAATCCTCCAACATGATTTTCATAAATTCTTTCCCCATTAATAACCAAAGGAATTTTCAATGATTGATTATCAGTGAATTTGTTGATGGAGTTACGAAGTAAATCCCATTCCACAGAGTTTTTAGCAAATAATTTGTTGGACTGGTTAACTGTAGCGTGGCCAGGGATTTTGGAAAAAGAGAGCTGGGCAATGGAACGAGACCCAATACGAGGCTGAAAGACTGTTTTGCGAGAGATGGATAACATTGCTGATGGAAATTGGCTATAGAATTGGAGTTTGGGGGATGGATTTGGAAATATTTATAACGTCAAATTTTGCGGGAAGGGTTCCGTTTCTGTCGCTTATTCTTGCACTTCGGGGAAAGTGAGAAATTTTGAAAGGTTCTATGTGGAATAATTGGAATGAGTCAAATTTATCGTATATTTGGCGAGGAAAAGAGATCATAATCAAAAATTGGGTTTAAAAGCAGTTTTGTGGGATTATAACGAATGTGCACATTTGCCCAATTTGTGTCAGGAACTACTTGCAAAAGTGATGAAACCAGGGATGTTGCATATTTCTAGAAATAAGAGAAGTTTAACCCAATATCTGAACACTTTTTTTAAAGACATTCCAAAACATTTTATAGACACTTCTTGTTTCTTAATATAAAAGTTTTTAAAGTTTTTGAAAAAACATTCTGACCCATGAGCCAAGCACGCATTGTAGTTTTTGTTTACATTTTTTCATTTTCACAAACACAAAAGTTAGAAGAAGAAGAAGAAGATAATTTGAAGCAAATCCTTAACCCTTGCCATGAATTCTGTCAGCTCTGTTGATAAGGAGAATGCCAGTGTGCCCACAAAGAAACCCAACCCTTTGGAACCGGTTCAGAACAAGAAAAGACCGCCCAGTACTCCTTTAACTCCATCCTTAATAAATCAAAATATCAATAAAAAGCATCGAATTGATGAAGTTGGGGTGGAATTATCAAAGAAAAATTTACGAGATTCTTTAGTCAAGGAGCTGGAGACCTTGAAAGGTTCGGATAATATTAAAATTGCTGATGATCATCAAGAAGATTTAGAACAAGAAGATGATTATTTATATAAATTTAATCATAATTCAAAAAATAACTCAATTTTGAAACGAGTTAGTTTTTTGAAAAGTGATTTTACAGATGACATTATCACAATTAATGAAGAAGTTAAAGAAGATTTAGATGAAGAAAGATTAAAGTTTGATAATGAGTTTAATGAAAAAAATAATTTTAAAAAATTTGATGAAAAAATTGATTTCGAAATTTATAAAAATAATTTATTAATTGAGTCATTGATAAATCAGAAAAACTTTGTTAAAAAACAACAATTGATTGATTTCTTACTGTTAGAGAAGATGTTTGAAAAAAATTAATTCATTTATTCAATTTCTATAAAAGCTTTAGATTCCTTTTTGACCTTCTTATTTTTACTTCTTTTTTTCTTATTAGCATTTGTTCCGAATAAAATTTTTTTTGATTCTTCTCCATCAGTTTCATATTCACTTTCTGTTTTGTAACCATTATCTTCCACTTCCAATCCTCTTTTTTTCATCATTTCGGATTTTTCCACAGATTCTGGAACAATTTCAAGACAATTCAACCTTTCATTGGAATCATAAACCGCAATTTGTTCTCTGTCATTTAAATTCCAAACAACAATTTTCCCATCTGATGAAATTGAAATCAAAAATGTAATATCGCAACTATCAGGTTTGTAAAATTTGAAGTCTTTAACTCTATTAGTATGACCAAGTAATTTGAATTCTGGTTCTGCTTTTTCATCGTCTTCTTCCTCTTCCTCTTTATCTTCTTCTTTTTCTTCTTTTTTTGTTAATTTTTCAAAATCATAGAATTCAATTGATGAATTATTAAGACTGATCACTAAATATTCTTTATCACTAATTTGCACAAGCTCTAAATTCATGATTGAACTATTCAATTGGATAATTTTTCTAATCTTTGAATTTAAAGTACTATAAATTAATACTCTATTTAATAAACCCACAATGAAAAAATCTCCAGTAGTTGACCATTTCAAAATATTTGGTTTTTGGGCTTTTGTTACTAAATATTTTAACTTCAAAACAGCAGCATTTTTAAGGGTCATTAAATTCCATAATCTTAAAGTATTATCATTTGAACAACTAATTGCAACTTTGTTTGATGGATGTATTGCCAAATCATTGATCGCTTCCTTATGGCCTTTCAATCTCCCAAACAATTCCCAGTTGGCAGTGACCCCCCAAATGATAATTTGTTTATCGTTTGATCCACTTAATAACCATTTACCATTTGAGGAAAACTTTAAAGTGTTAATGGAACCTTGATGAGCTAGTAAATCTCCTAACTCTTTTCTTTTTTGTAGATCATAAATTTTAATATGCTCATCTTTAGATCCAGTGACTAAATATCTTTTTGATGAGTTAATACAATAAATTGATAATGAATGACTTTCAAAATGAAAAATTGGTTGAAAAATTGGAGTTTTGGAAGAATCTTTGGGGACTATAAGAGATAAACAAAGTAGATTATGTTCGTATGAACCAGTGATGATTCTGAATTGACAAAGATTTCCTTCAGACATTGGTAGATTCGTTAATTAATAAAAAGTAGAAAAGTTGATGCTTTTTTGTTTTATTTTCAATTTTTTTTTAAAATAAAAAAAATTTCAGCTCATCTCGCGTGATTGATGCATGCTTTGGCATTTCTATGCTTAATAGCTGACATCTCCGATGCTCAATTGATGATATGGGTTGGAATTGTAATTTTATTCAGTTTTAAATGTCTATATAAGAACTAAAATATCTTTACATTTAAAAAAGAGCATTGATTTTTCAAGTTTATGAATTTTTTCAATTTTTATGTATTTTTGGATGCGTTATTAGTATTCAATTTTCTGCTATATCAGTCTTCAGAAGTAAAATTTTATAGCAAAGTAAAAAATATAGAAACATATACTCGTACTTAACTTAGCAAGACATTTAAAGTTTGAAAAAAATTCCAAATAATTCTTGTATCTATTCAAACAAAACTGTTACTTTATCAAAAATTGCCAATTCTGCTCGAGAATATTTCGAACCCCGGATAACTTCCAAATCTATTAAAAATTTTCGTAAATTTCGATTTCAAATTCAATTTCCTTAAATTGGTTAACCGATCAAAATCTTTGATTTCAGACATTAGATTATTTCTAAATTCAAAAACTGTAAATCTAATAGTTTTCCTAGTCCTTCAATTTCAGAAATTCGATTTCTACCTAAGTTTAAACATTTTAATTTTTTTGAATCATCCAAAATTTCAATTTGTTCAATCAAAGTTAGATGAATATCAAGACATTCCAAGTTGCCTAATTTATTGTTTTGACTCAAATTTAAAACCTTTAAAGTAACCGTAAGCTTCAATCTTTCAATACTGGTAAATTTACAAATTTAAATGTTTTCAAAGAATCATACTCAATAAAAGCAGTTTTTAACTTACTTAAATTGATAATAGAAAAAACAAATTCAATTCCTTGACCTAAACTATGTAATTTTCTCAGATTTCTCAAATATTTGATACTTCGAACGATAGTTTTTCCTGATCCAATGCTAACTTTCAAATACCAGAAATTAGGTAATTTTTGAATCACCTAAAATCAACTTTGCATATTCGTAATAATTTAATTTTAAGGGAGTCAAATTTTCAATTTGCATATGACGATCTGAAAAATACTCAAAAAAAATTGAATTTCTATAATATAAGCCTTGACTTTTCCGGAAACAGATTCCTTTTTTGAGTTTGTCTTCACGGTCAGAATGATTAAAAGTCACAAAAATAGATTACATCAGTAATCAATAATCTCAACAATAGTTTTTAAAAGAAAAGTGCATTTTGGTATATCATATAGTTCAATATGTAAATTTTTAATAGCTTGGCCAATGTTTTTATCGAAAAGTTTTTCCAAGTAAGTGAGAAATTGAAATTACCAACGCATCTTTGCAAACTGGGTTATTAACAGGGTTGAACATTTCAGAATATGAGAACCTCTTGATTGCCATCTTCTAGGTATCAGATCCTCTTGCAGCTCTTGCTACTCTAATAGCAACATTAGAAAAGACAGTAGATCTCAAGCGTTTTTGAAGACTCTTTTCTGTTTGGTAAAGAGAGAATAATTTCCATTTGTCCAAAAACCCAAAATCAACAATTTTATCTCAAGAGGAAATCTAAAAGCAATTTCTTCAATGATTTGACATGAAGACATTTTATAGAGTGTGGATAAAATATGGGAAAAGATGTTTGCCTTTTGAACTTTGTTTGCTTTGACAGGTGGTGAGTGTCCTGTGATTTTGATGTAATGTCAAAATGTTTTGACAGTTGAGAAATTTATCAAGCTGTCAAAGTTTTTGAACTTTCTCGTAATGTTATAAGAAAAAACTAAAAACGTCAAGCCTTTCATATTGGCTACTATAATAATTTACTTAAGCATGTATTTGTGGTAATTCCTATTTATTGATTGGATTACCACCGTTTCATATATTAGGCTATGCTAAGTGAAATGAAATAGAGAATAATACAATAATTAGAATAATATCACTGGACAAATTAGAATATTGGATATTTAAACTAACTGGTTCGTAAGAGGCTGATGTTAAATATTCACAGGAAAGATCTATCTGTAAGCTCACTCGCTCATGAATCCGCCAACCTCCAAGATTTCATGGCTTAGTATCGTTACCGGAAGGTAGTAACTATTAACTACCAAAAATGTAAAATTGAATATAGTAATTCTTAATATCAATAAAAAAATATCTGCAAATTGAACTGAAGATACTCATAATTTACAAATGAATTTAAATTAAACATTTAATAATACACTAACGACCAGATTTTTTAGTTAATGGTTTGATAACATGACCAGGTTTTGTAATAACATTTGGCATGGTTAAGTTTTGGAAAACTGCTCTAGAATTCCATTCTTGACCAATTGGCATTTGAAGACTTCGTTCATATTGATCTTTATCTTCATAAGGAAATGGAACGGAACTTGACTGGTATTTTAAATTTTTCTTGTTAACTTTTTCATTATAGATGACGTTCTTTAAGTTTTTATCTTTTCTTTGATCTGCACTTTTCACTCCTTTAACTTTTTTCAATTTCAAATTTTGCTTTTGACGTTTTCTTTGTTTGGTTGTTCCCCCAATCCAAGAATCAAATCCTGGTGCTTCTGCTTCGACCCATTTATCATCTTCTTCTTTTCTGATTCTTTTTTTTTCTTTTTCAAATTCTTTAGTGACATTGTCACCGACAAAAGCTTCTTTGATTAGATCTTTTTGCTGAAATTCATCATCATTATCATCATCATCATCAGAATCAGAGTTATTCAACGTTTCTTTATTAATGTTTAGAATGGAATCTGGATTAATTAATTCGAGATTGTTATTAGTTGATTCTTTATTTTTTTTTAATTTATTTAATTTGTACTCTTGTTTTTCTGCTTTGTTACTACTTTCATCAATAACTTTAATTTTTTTGGAAGCTTTTTTAGCATTTGATCCTAACCAAGGATTAGATTCTTCAGATTCTTCTTTTTCTGTTTCTTTTTCTTCTATGACTTCCTTAATCAGTTCTTTAGTTTCTTTATTGAATTTTTTTTGTAATCTATTATTCAAATTATTACTTTCATCGATTTCATGTTCTTTTACCACAGATTTAATATGTTCTTGAAATTCATTACTAGTTTTAGTAGCTAATGGAGTGAAAATTTTTCTACCTTTATTTAAAATTACCTTTGCATTAGAATTTTCATTTTGGAAATCATCAATATCTAATCCATTTTCTAATCTTTTTAATTTTTTTAATTCTTCTTGGTTTTTCTCTTTGGCTAACGATTCGGCTTTTTTCATAAAGGGCATGTTGAAAAATCCTGATTTTCCTATTGATGATTTTTGTTCATTAATTTCTTCTTCATTATTATCATCATCACTACTGATATCTTTTAGTTCTTCATCTTTATCACTTTCATCATCATCATGACCTAAAATTTTTTGTCTTAATTGATCACCTTGTCTTAACATTGCTTCCATTTCCGATCTAGTTTCTTTATCTTTGGTCATTCCATGTTTTAACATATCTTTAGCCCATTTATTTGAATTATTTTTGAATTTTAAAGTCATTCTTGCTTCTGCTCTAGCTTCATCAGCTTCATTCATATCTTCTTCTCCTTCAATCTCTTTCATTAATTCTTGATTTTTCAATAATTCCCTCTTTTTCACTCTTCTATAACTTTTACTTTTAATTTTTTTGATTCTTTTGGCTTTTTTTTCTTCTCTAAACAACAATTCTCTCATTAATCTTAATTCATTATTTCTTTTAACCATATCTTCTTTTGACATTTTCGCCACCGATAACTGTTCGAATAATGCTTCTTTTTTAGTATCGGCTAATAATGATTCTTCTAACATTCCATTAACTTTTTCTTCAAGTTCATTCAATGGTTTTTCAGATTTAGTAAAAACAGAGACTTTTTTTAAATCTTCAGTAGCTCCAATTAATGGGAATTTAATCACTTCTGCTCTTTTAATTCTTTCAACATCATCTTTCCATTTATCAACTTCGTTTTTAGAAATCTCATAGGCTGCGCTTCTTTCATTTCTTTCTTGAAATCTTTTTGGTAATGGAATTGCTAATGGTTTAATTGTTTCTTGATTTTTAAGTAAAATCGCTTCATCTTTTAAATTTTTATCCTTTACTAATCCCATCATTTCTTCCAATGATAACTTATTATTGTTTTTAATTGGCATACTAAGTTCATTTTCTTTTAATTCTAATGAAATCAAATTTTTCTTTTGTTTTGTAGTTTTTTTTTGTGATTTTTTTAAGTTATCAAGAACATTAGTTAATTCATTATTGTCATCCTCGTCATCTTCTTCAGAATCATCAAAAATATCGCTTTCGGAATCAGCTTCATCCCCTGATGACTCTTCGAAACTTTCTTCATCGTCACTACTACTTAACTCTTCTAATTCTTCTTGTTTTGTATCCAAATTAAGTTGCACATTAGAATCTGGATCTTGAGTTTTTTCTTCTTCATCATTATCATCATCCATATCCCAAATTTCACTTAAAGGTTTTAGTTCATTTTCGTCAAAACTTTGTTCACCATTATCCACTGAGAATTCTGAATCAAATTCATCAGAGTTGATACTTTCATCACTAAAAGCATCTAAAGCGTCGGAATCATCATCAGACGCTAACGTCCCTGTCTTGGGATTTAGGATGACCAAACTTCCGTTTTTGAAACTGCTCTTAATAGCCATTATCTTATATAGTTTGGGTTTGATTCAAAAGTAATTTATTAAAGTATAAATTTATAAGAATTTTTTCTAAAAAAATTTTTGACAAACTCATCATCCATGTGATGGACGCATAATTGTACATAATACTGCTTATCAATATATATTAAATTATTTCAACTTATATTAAATTATTTTGAATTATATACAATATTGATTCATTATACGATAAAATATTCAATTTTTACTGACTACTATTTTCAATCCGATCTTAATGTGATCACCATTTAATTGTTACCAAATTCAGCAAAGTATAACAGTATTGAAATTTTCGGTTGATCTGAGTATTATTTTGTAATGGATCAGAAACTGTTTTTTCTCACAAATTAGTCAATTTTCATTATTACAAACAAAACTTTTCTGAATATCGAGGCAAAAGCTCAAAAAGACTCTTTCAAAACATTTATTATTCAATAACTTAATCACAAAATCAATAATATTGGGTTTTTGTGTAAAAAGATTAAATACTGGAAAAAGACAACTGCCATCGGGGGTTACCCGTGACAGCGTGGCGCTGATTTAAAGTGAATTCAAAACAAAAAAACAACAAAACAGCAACATCAATTTTGTGTTTATTATTAACAGTCTGTCTCTTGCCGCTGTCTTTTTCAAGTCGTTTTATCCGAGCAACTCCTCTTCCATTCCCATTTCCGTCCCTTGGAACACTCTACACTCATTTTTGTTCCCCCGTTTTCTCTTCCCCATCCCACTTTTTTTGTCCCTTTCAACATGTCTGATCCAAAGGTTATTACCGACATCAAAAGAAAAATTGAGAGAGAACAGAATATCATCAATTCCTCCACCCGGATCCGGGAATCCACCAACAATCTGATGGTTAAGGAGAAATGTAATACAGAAATTAGAGAAGCAAATCAAAACTTGGAATATTTGAGAAAAACTTTGGATAATTTATCTTTAAGCAATTCTGTTAGTTCTTCTCCTACTCTTTATTCCAATTCTTCTAATCAACCTTATCCAAATCAACGTCAAAAGAGTCATAACCCTCCAAATTTTACAGGTCTTGATTTGATCAAATATGATTGTCCTTCGTTAGGTCATAGAATTCAATACATGTTACAATTAATGGAGTTCAAATTACAAATTGAAAATCAATATAAAGAAGCTAGCGAAAAAATGATTAGATTATATCAATCTGATGCCGATAAATTATCTTCAACTGCTGCTTTAGATGGTAGAATTGAAAGTAATAAAAAAATCCCCCTTTTAACTAGAGCTCTTAAAAGATATAGAGATATGTACGTTGAAGTGGCCGACGTGAAAGAAGAAACAGATTTATTGAATAATCAAAGAGCCCGTGCGAAACCTCCAACTGGGGTCATTACCATTGGAATTTCTAATTTGAAAGATGTTGGTCATATTGTTTCAAATGGATTTTTGGGCAAAAAGGTTGATTCAGTAATTTTAATCAAGGTTGATGATGAATTAAAAGTTAGAACCAAACCTTTTAAAGAAGGTAAGTTGAATGAAAGTATGCAATTTCAAATAAATGTTGCTAGAAATAACGAAATTGAAATCAGTGTTTGTGATAAAGTTGGTGATCAATTGATTCCGGTAGGAATTGTTTGGTTCATGATTAGTGATATTGTTGAAGAATTAAGAAGAAAAAGAACACAATTTGAAAATTCAAATAATAATTGGGTTAGTGCTTCTAATATGCCAATTCAACAAGCCCCTGGTACTGCTTATCCTTCAAATCCAAGTTCGGCTAGTTCTCATACAAGAGGTCCTGCTCCAAGTAGTTATGGTTCTGCTAATCATGATGTTCCAATTTTTAGTCCAACTACAACTACTGTTGCTCCAAAAGATATTACTAGTACTACCAGATATATTTTAGAACCAAGTGGTCAAATCTTATTAACTTTTGGATTTGTTAAAACTGATACTTTGGATGGATCAAATGTTCATGATAATATTAATGGTGGTCTTGGTCGTCATGGGGCTATCAGAGAACGTAAAGAAGCAACATTTGAACAATATGGTCATCATTTTGTTCAAAAAAATACTTACAATATTATGATGTGTGCTTATTGTGGAGAATTTGCAAGATATTCATGTTATCAATGTCAAGATTGTAGATATCTTTGTCATAAAAAATGCTATAAACATGTGGTCACTAAATGTTTCTCCAAATCCTCTAATGAAGTTGATCCGGATGAAGCTAAATTAAATCATAAAATCCCTCATAGATGGGTCGCTAGTTCTAATAGAGGTACTAAATGGTGTTGTCATTGTGGTTATATCTTACCATGGGGTAAAAAAAATATTCGAAAGTGTTCAGAATGTGGCATTATGTCTCATAGTGGTTGTTCTCATTTAGTTCCTGATTATTGTGGTATGTCAATGATAACTGCTAATAGAATTTTAAATACTATTAAACAAACTGGCTCAAAAAATGGTTCTCCAATTAAACAAAATTTCAGATCTCCTCCTCTTGGTCATCAAAATCAACAACAATATCAACAAGAAAGACCTTCAGCAGAACTTGATTTCAATGGCAATGTTATTGGTCAAGGCCCGAATAAAAACCATAGGTTATCATTCATTGGTGGTCCACCTGAACAACAACGTAATGAATATGCTTCAAGTCAACATTCTTATTCTCCCAAACATGATAACTTCTCAAAACAACAAGTGCCATCTCAACAACGTCCAATTTCTTTTATTCATCCAAGTATTTCTGAGGAACAAGATCCATTGAATAGTTTACCAGAAATTAAGATTGATCAAGATTATGATAAAAATAATGTTTTTGAGCAAGATCATAATCCTTATGGTTCAAATCAATTTGCAAACAGTGTTGGATCTCATGATGTCCCAAATCCATTTGATCAAGAAACCCAAGGTGATAATGTGTCAGAAGATCAACCACAACAATACTACAATGATTATAATACTGATAATATTTCTAAAAGAATTTCTAAAATTGATATGGAAAATAATTATGCTGCTTCTTCTGCTCCTGAATTTGATATTAGTAATAGTAATCCATATATCGAAAACATACCAGTTAATACCAACAAAGATCATCCAGTACCTTATCCTGACCTTGAAATTAATGATGTGAATATGGATTTGGATAACAATCCTAAGTTAATTGAAGAAGCACCAATAATCATTCCATCTCAAGTTTCAAAACCTCACAAAAAGGAAAAAAGAAGACGAAAAGTTGGCTTGGACGATTTTCAATTTTTGGCAGTTTTGGGTAAAGGTAATTTTGGTAAAGTTATGTTAGCTGAATCTAGACATACCAAGAAATTATGTGCCATCAAAGTTTTAAAGAAAGATTTTATTTTAGAAAATGATGAAGTGGAAAGCACTAAATCTGAAAAACGTGTGTTTTTAATTGCTAACCAAGAAAAATGTCCATTTTTAATTAATTTACATTGTTGCTTTCAAACTGCTAATAGAATTTATTTTGTTATGGAATATGTTTCTGGTGGTGATTTAATGTGGCATATTCAAAAAGCCAGATTTTCCCAAAGAAGAGCCCAATTTTATGCTGCTGAAGTTTTATTAGGTTTAAAATATTTTCATGATAATGATGTTATTTACCGTGATTTAAAATTGGATAATATTTTATTAACTACTCTGGGTCATATTAAAATTGCTGATTATGGTTTATGTAAAGAAGGTATGGGTTATGGTTGTACAACTTCTACATTTTGTGGTACCCCAGAATTTATGGCTCCTGAAATTTTGAAAGAACAAAAATATGGTAAAGCCGTTGATTGGTGGGCATTTGGGGTTTTATTATATCAAATGTTGTTAGGACAATCACCATTTAGAGGTCGTGATGAAGAAGAAATTTTTGATGCAATTTTAACTGATGATCCATTATATCCAATTCAAATGGCCAGAGAATCAGTTGAAATTTTACAATCTTTATTGACCAGAGATCCAACTAAACGTCTAGGTTTTGGACCGAAAGATGCTGAAGAAATTAAGGAGCATCCATATTTTAGAAATATCAATTTTGATGATATTGAAAAACTTAAGGTAGATGTCCCATACCTCCCAGAAGTTAGAAGTGAACATGATGTCTCCAATTTTGATGACGAGTTCACTGCTGAAACTCCCAGATTAACTCCTGTCAATTCAACATTGGATTCATCAATGCAAGAAAAATTCAGGGGTTTTTCTCATATGAGTGATGATTTTGTTCTTTAATTTACAATTTTTTATACTTTCAATCCTTTTTTCTCATTCAAATTGTTGTTATTTTTTTTTAATTTGAAGAAAATTTTTATGAATTAGTTGTTTTTTTCATTTTTGTTTAATTTTTGATAATTGTTTGCAATTTAATTAATATTTTTTTAATTATTGATTGTTATTGTAAAGTTGAATCATGAGATGTCAAACTGTTTAATCTAAATGTCAAACTTTACAAAATAATTATTTGTAACATAGTTTAAAATATGCTTCTTGATTAATTAATTTGCGGAATAACAAAATTTTGGGCTAAAAATATATCAAATCAAAAAATTGTTTGTGGTTAAATTTTGATGTTTATAATCAAAAATTGGCAATTTTTGATTCACACATTCCTTTATAGCTTTTCACGCGGAACTCCAGTAGACTTTAGAATAACTTTGTTAGATCGGCATTCACTGTATTATTACATTGATACCATTTTTTTTTTAATTACTACACATATAAGAGCTCAAAATATTTTCTAATACAGCTGTAGACTAGTCTATGAGAAAATCGACCTTTTCTAAACTGTAATCAACCCTGGAGCGACCAATACTGGGTAAAAATTAGCGGCGATTGGTGGAAAATAACGGACAGCCCCATATTCACAGTTTTACAGAATTTTGCAGAGCATAGCTAAATAATAGTATCAAAATCTTTCAATTTGGCATTTACTTATAGTCGTATCTATACACTTTTGATGCATCAAAGATAACACCCGTACATAAACATGAACCGTACATGAACATGATGGGCTCCCTCAAAATGAAATCAGAAATGTGTTTTTTTTCCCACCATATTGCTAAATTTTATCAGAAGCGAAAACGGATCATCCTATTAATATTTTGTTAATATTGATTAGATAATGACTGATATATCTGAAAGATTACTTAAAGATGTTGATGAACAACCAAATTTTGTGATTACTAATGAACATTTTAATAGAACACTTAATGAGAACCGCAATGTACTCTATTTACAAAATCAAATGCAAATGTTTCATTCATGAAGTAAGTTCAAGTTATAGTATTCAAAAGTAATCCAGAGTCTCTGCATAATCCATTTATTTACAAGGTTTTTTTCCCCGTTCCATTAAACCACCAGAATAAAATAGTTGCGTTAAATGTGCCACCTACTGCCCCAATAGGAACAGAACAATAAAAGTTTCTAAGCTTCTCGCTGAATACCATCATATCTGATGATGAAACATTGCGAGTTTTTATTAATTTAATATTAATTTGGATGGGTTCAGTCGCGAGAACTTGTTGAAAACTAAATATCTCTTTCTTGAGGCTAAGTTTGATGTTGCTACTTCTGAAAATATTGGTGAGCACACTAACAAGTTTAAACTTTATAGTATCTATCCGCATATATCACTGTAATTTGAAGCATTTGGTATTACATTCGAGATAAATGAAGACTCTATGTTTAGTGCAAATTGTAGGGTAGGTGGGGCAAAAAAGAATTATTCAACATATAAATCTGATATTAAATTTTGAAGAAGAACCCATGAGTATTCATGGGAAATTTTTTTTTTTCATTAAGATCAAAAAGTTTGGCCTCGGAAAGTTTGTTGGTAATGGTGGTAGATTGGATTCAGAAAATGAGGAGTTATTATCATGTATCATATTGATTCTGAATGTATTCGATACATGAATCAATATGAAATTAAATGCTGCATTCTCTTTGATTTCCATCGAAACATCCTCATAACGATAAACTCATCAATCAATTCTGATAGTTTAAGTACTCCCATTTCTTATAAGGTGGTGAAAAGTACTGACTTCAGATCACTTTGCAAGCGTTAATTTCCGGCTATTTTTTAGTCAATTCAATCCAACTGAAGTAGAAAAGAGAGAAGAAACTTCAAATGACAATTTTCAAAGAACTTTTTGGACGTTTGTCTGGAAATTCCAGACCTGATTTGTTTGAAACTGTACTAAACTAGAACAACTAGTTCATCAAATAGAATAAGCTTTTCAGGAAAAGTTTCTTATGTCTCTGAAGGCCTGATCAAAAACTATGATTTCATTGCCAGTAAAGTTTCAAGTTTGGACAAAACCTAACTCCTTAGAAGTAACAACTAAAAACTTTTTCAATTGTCTTCATACTGAGGAAATGGTTTATAAGATGATTCAAAGTTACAATGAACATCATCCTGATTATTTGATCAATATTCCCACCCTTTTTGATTCTGGAACTTTTGAGTTAATTGACAAAAAATCAGATGGAGAACCCAAAATAAAAGAAAAGTTTATTTTGGTCTCCCAAATTGATGGAAAATACCGAAGACACCTCTCGGCCAAATACTCTAAAGATGGTATTCGTCAATTACATTTAACGGATGATTTGGGTATCGATATTGTGGATGTTAGATCAAAAAAATTGAGAGTCAACCTGAGAACGGGCCAATAAATTTTCTTTGACTTTGGTGAAGCCTGCTTATTGACCCAGATAACAATGAACATGAGAGTCGTTTTTTAAGAAATTTAGAATCCTCAACAACTTATCCTAATTGACTGGTTATAGTGATATATACAGACCTTTACAACTGAATAAAATCATAATATCCAGTGGTTAAAAATGTGTTTATTTAGTAATACTAAAAATTTGTAAAAAGATTAAAAAAAAGTATCATTACCATCATTAAAAAAATTCAAAAAAAAAAAAAGATTGAGAACCAACTTTGGGAAACTAAAAATGATATTGTACAACATAAACACAAGAGTTCATTACTTTTTGATATGAATTAAACGTGTTAAATTAATTAAACTGGTAAAACATTAATATTAGCAACACTATCAATATATGGAGCCACACTTGGACTTGATAAAATGGGACCAATGATTGGTAAACTTCTTAAAAAAGTAATTACTAATCCTAAGACATCTCCAAATAAAAATAAAATCCCCACAGATTCAATGGCAAATCCAATAAAAGCATGTTTTATCAAAATTAAAAAAATCCCAATACTAAAACATATTGTTCCTTTTCTCTTTGTGGGAGTGGTGAAATAAATCAAAGCTCTTTGAGGGCCAATGAGTAATACAAGGCCAATGATAAAAGAAATATTACCAAATCCTAATAGTCCAGCATCAAAAAAAGTAAAGATCCCAAGGATGAAAAAAACCACCCCTACTGCGGTGAAAATTGCTCCATACTCTGAAAAATTTGGTTAGTTGATTTCTTGAAGAATGTCCTCAAACAATGATACTTGCTTTGTTGTTCAGATAGCCATAACATGGTGGGCTTGATGAAGAAGATGAATTGTTTGTTTACTAACTTGATGTCGAATTTTTGTTTGTTTGGATTTGCAAATCAACAAATTACACCCGTACATCCAATTTTTGATGTTGACGGAGAACTTGAGATGCTGTTAGAGTCGAGTCCTTAATTAAAATGAGAAGAAAAGATATGAACAGGTTGATCATCTTACATTTAACTCCATATAATCTCATCAATCAACTGGCTCTACAACCAAAAATAAATTCATGTTTGATTAAAAAAAACAAATTTGATCTATAAAATATGTTATATACAACTATTTAACTTTATTCAACTTTATGATTTGGTAACACTTTGATTTCATTGCTTCCTTTATCAACAATAACTTTAACCACTTCATCAGTATTTTTAATTTCTCCTTTGATTAACAACAAAGATAAAGGATTTAAAATTTGTTTCATAATAAATCTATTTAATGGTCTAGCACCATAATTGGGATCATAACCACCATTTTCAATTATCCAATGTTTAACTTCATCATCCACTTCCAATTTAAATTCTTTATTATTAGCCACAAAATCTTTTTGAATTTCATTCAATCTGATATTAACAATTTTTAACATTGCTTTTTTGGATAATTTGTTAAAGATAATTAAGTCATTTAATCTGTTAATGAATTCTGGTGGATAAGTTATTTTGACAGCATTTAATATTTTATCTTTGATTTCTTTTGAAACTGGAATATTTTCATCATTAATATTTTTCTCAACCAGTGTATCTTCAAGGAAAAATTCATGACCTAAATTTGATGTTAAAATGATAATGGTGTTTTTAAAATCAATCTTATTACCATGACTATCAGTTAATTGACCTTCATCTAACACTTGTAATAATAATTTGTTAATATCTGGATGAGCTTTTTCAAATTCATCAAATAAAACAATAGAGTAAGGTTTGGTTTTAACTTGTTGAGTTAGTTCTCCACTACCACCTAAATCATCATATCCAACATACCCAGGTGGTGCCCCAATTAATCTAGAAATTGAATGCTTCTCTTGAAATTCACTCATATCGAATCTAACAATTGCTGATTCATCACTAAATAAGAATTGGGCTAACTTTTTTGTTAATTGAGTTTTACCGGTACCAGTTGGGCCTAAAAACATAAAACTTGCAATTGGTCTTTTAGCACTGGTTAAACCAGCTCTTTGTAGTCTAACAGCATCAGAAATAACTTTAATGGCTTCATCTTGTCCAACAATTTCTGATTTTAATAAATCTTCCATATGAAGTAATTTATTTTTATCTGGTTTCAATAATGAATCCATTGGGATCCCCGTTGATTTTGAGATAACTTTGGCAATTTCTTCGGTGGTAATTGAGTCATGTAATAAAGCTTCTTGTTTACCATTTCCTTCGTTAGCTTTAATGTAATCATCATTTAATTTTTGGATCTTTTCTTCAGTTTGAGGAATTAATGAGTATTTCAATTCTGAAGCTTTTGTATAGTTACCATTAAATTGATAAGTTTCTAAATCTTGTTTGAATTTTTCTAATTTTTTCTTTTCCACATTAATTTGATCAATTTTATCTTTTTCTTCTTTCCATCTAGCTAACAAAGTTTCGTACTCCTCATTTAATTTACTCAAAGTGTCTTCTAATGATTTCTTTTTGCTTTCAATCGATGGAGATGATTCTTCTTTTTTCAAAGATTCTAATTCAATTTTAATGGTCATGATTTTATATTCAATTTTTTGAATTGGTTCTGGTTTTGATTCATGCTGTAATCTAATTGAAGAACAAGCTTCATCAATTAAATCAATTGCTTTATCTGGTAAATATCTATCCGTTATATATCTATGACTTAAGTTAACCGCACTAACTAAAGCATCATCATTAATTTTAACACCGTGATGAACTTCATATTTTTCTTTTAAACCTCTTAAAATTGATATTGAATCAGTAATGGTTGGTTCATTAATCAAAACCTTTTGAAATCTTCTAGCTAAGGCAACATCTTTTTCGATATATTTTCTATATTCATTAATGGTGGTGGCCCCAACACAATGTAATTTACCTCGGGCTAAATCAGGTTTTAATAAATTTGAAACGTCAAGTGATGAACCATCAGTTTTACCTAATCCCATTAATAAATGAATTTCGTCAATAAATAAAATAATATTACCAGCTTCTTTGTGAATTTCACTTAATAATTTATTTAATCTTTCCTCAACATCACCTCTCATTTTTGAACCAGCCATAATCTTTGATAAATCCAATGAAATAATTCTTTTATTTTTCATACTTTCTGGAACTTGTTTATTGATAATTCTTTGAGCTAAACCTTCTAAGATAGCAGTTTTCCCAGTTCCTGCGGGACCAATCAAAATTGGATTATTTTTAGTTCTTCTTGATAAAATTTGAATGGTTCTATTAATTTCTTCATCACGTCCAATAACTGGATCTAAATTACCTTCTTTAGCTTGTTGAGTTAAATCTGTTCCATATTCTTCCAAAGCCGATTTCTCTTCTTGTTGGGAATTCATTTTCATCTGAATTGGTTGGAAAGAAGAACTAGAAAACAATCTTTTACTGGATATTAAAGGAGTGATGACATTGGAGTTATTATTTATGAATCTGTTTGTTCTTATTAGAGGTAATGAACCAGGTTGAGGTTTGGTTAACAACCAGGGTTTTTTTATTAGAGCAGGACTGAATGCCCTAGGATTCTTGAGAGTATTTCTGGCTTTTAACATTGTTGCTTTTGAGGAGAAAATAAATAAATAAAGGAGTTATTTTGGGAAAGATTGATGCTTTTATATATTTAAATGACATTTTTTGACGGATTTTTCCAGCTTTTTCTAGAAACCGACGGAATTTTGTCCGTCCCGAATTTTCCAATTTTTTTCGAATTCCACTGTTTTTCTTAATAAAACTGGGAAAATGTTAGTTTATGAGACCGAATTAGTTAATAGCTCATATCAATTCAATTAAATAAGTGAAAATCCAGTTTTAATATAATCAATATTGAATTTTGATCGGAATTTTTGACACCATATCTCACATGATATATCACGTGGAGAGATCGGTAAAGAAAAAAAATTTCAGAAGATGAGCCAAACAATTGTAAAGAAGAAGAAGAAAACAAGAAGAAAACTTCCTTGTGAAGAGCCCCAATTGTTCGATAATCCCCCATGAACGGTGTTCTGTCTGCTCTTCTTAAGTTTTCTGGAGAAACTTTATTCAAAGCTTCTTCTAGAAGCATCCTTAAAAACAATAATTTTTATTCAACATTTAATAATCACAATAATATCTTAAAATTTCGTTGGCAAAGTCAGCCTACTAGATTTTTTTCTGCTTCTTCTCCTTTTTCTCATGGTCATCTTCATAAACCTAAACCTGGTGAAGAATTACATGTGACGTTCATCACCAAAGATGGTCAACAATTCACTTATGAAGTTGCGGAAGGTGATTCAATAATGGAGATTGCTGAAGCCAATAACCTTGACATGGAAGGAGCTTGTGGAGGATCTTGTGCTTGTTCTACTTGTCATGTCATTGTTGATCCGGATTTTTATGATGCTATTCCAGAACCAGAAGATGATGAAAATGATATGTTAGATTTGGCCTTTGGATTAACAGAAACTTCTAGATTGGGTTGTCAGGTTAAAATGAGTAAAGATATCGATGGAATTAGGGTGGCCTTGCCAGCAATGACTAGAAATTTACAACAAAGAGATTTCAATTGAAAAATATATATTATAGTTCTCTTATAAATATTAATTTTTAAATTGGGTTGTTTTGACACTGTTTCTTTTAAAGTCAACAAACAAACATAAAAAACATTAAATCATAATCTTCAAAATCTGTATATAATTCAACAACTTATTCAATTTTTTTTTTCAATTTCACGTTAATGTTTACCTTATTTTTACTCAAATTCTCATTTTTCTTCCGTTACTTTTACAGACTGTAAGAATTCTAATAATCTATATTTACAAATTTCTTTAAATTTCTATGTACGTGGCTTGATTTTCAGCATTGGAGGGTCTCCCTTTTTATTACAATTTCCACCATAAGAGTCATCACTGTTGATTGCCACAAAATTTATATCTCTTTTATCCTTATCCACCAGAATTCTATCTAAAAACTTATCTGATAACTCTGGGATAATTGGTTTTAATAAAATTGAACTAATTCTGGCAGTTTCAATACAAAGATAAATTATTAAATCTTGTTTTTGTAAATCATTTTTCAATGTCCAAGGCTCAGCAATTTGAAATAGTTGATTACTTTGAACAACAATTTTCATGATTTCGTCAATAACTTTAATCATTTGAAAAGTTTCAAAATTATTAGAAATCTTTCCCGGTAAGACTTCGAGATCTTTTTTTAATCTATTATAAGATTCTAAAATCTCTGATAAATTGAAAGATTTCAAAATTTCTTGAATTTGTTCTTCTGATAACTTTTTATTACTTTTAATTGCTCTCTGAATATCAAAATTTGGTCCACAAGATCTCATGATCAAATTAGCCAATTTACCCATAATATTATTTCTAGAATTATATAATCTTTCTTCATTAAAATCACAATCTCCTTCAAGAACAGAATTTTCACACAAGAAAAATCTTACTGGATCAGTTCCATAATAATTCATAATATCAATTGGATCTACCACATTACCCAAACTTTTACTCATTTTAACTCCCTCGCATAACCAATGACCATGAACGATCAATTGTTTTGGAACTTCAATTCCTGCTGCCATTAAAAAACAAGGCCAATAAACTGCATGGAATTTAACAATATCTTTGCCAATCAAATGAGTAGCCGGCCAAGGAGATTCAATAGGATTCAGTTTTGAAATCCAATTTTCAGCACCTGCACTGGTTAAATAATTAACTAATGCATCAAACCAAACATAAATTGTTTGAGAATCATCTCCTGGAACAGGAATCCCCCATTTTAATCTGGATGAGGGTCTTGAAATACTTAAATCTTCTAATTTTCCTTTAAGTTGCAACTCTTTCATCAATTCTAATTGTCTTGATTGAGGAAGAATGAATTCAGAATTTTCATTTAATAATTTCATCAAATCATTATAAAAAACAGACATTTTAAAAAAATAATTAGTTTCTTTTTGATAAATCACTTCCGTTCCTGTTTCTGAAGAAATCATTTGTTTCAGTCCTGTTTTAGAATCAACTTTTTCTTCAATTTGACTTTCTGGATAAAAAGTTTCATCTGATACTGAATACCAACCTTGATGTTGTCCTTCGTAAATATAACCTTTTTCTTTAACGATTTCCCAAAACTTCGTGACCACGATTCGATGATCTCTATTAGTAGTTCTAATAAATCTATCAGCTTTAACGTTTGATTGATCTGCTAATTTTTGAAATGTCACACAAACATTATTTACAAATTCTTGAGGATCTTTGCCATTTTTCTCAGCTGCTTCTTGAACTTTTAATCCATGTTCATCGGTTCCTGTAGTAAAAAAACTAGGACGATTGTTCAATAACTCCCATCGATTCCGAACATCACATAGTAACATGGAATATAAATGACCCAAATGTGGAGCAGCATTGACGTAGAAAATCGGGGTGGTGATATAAAATGGCTTCTTGGCCTCATTAGAGACATACCTACTGGTTGTAAAAGATCGTAGACTGCTGAATCCAGTCTTGCCTCGTAGCAAGTTCATTGGTTTGTTGTTAAACTAAAATGATTTCACTTCTTCCTCTTCTTCTTCTTCTTCTTCTTACTTACAACTTTACTTTAGAAAAACTCTTGTTTTGGCCCATGAGTTGGTCAGGGCAGCTGACTATGCGTGACGGCGGTTCCCAGCATAAAAAAGTGCTTTTTGTGTCACTTTTTATAAAAAGAACTACCGCTGGAGCTTTTGCGGAGAATTCTTTCTTTCTTTTTTTTCCTTCTGTGGCCCTTTCTTCTCTTCTTTAAAACAGCAGCTCGTTTGGTCTTTGGGGCCCTTTTTTTTTGTTTCGTTCAGTGTGTTCTTTCTTTTGGATCAGGAAAGGTTTCTTTGGTTAAATATTATAAAAGCGTTTGCCGAGTAAGATGGATCAATCTATTGTGAGTTTTTGCTTAATTTTGGTTCATTTATAGTTCATATCACTAACATCTTCAGTATTCTTCTCCTCTTCACAAACACTACCACCAACAACAGCAACAACTCCTTCATTCTCATGAACAACCTCCTGGTCCTTTTGTTGTGATGGTGCCTCAAGAGCAACCATCTCCATTCTCCTCTCCAGCTCGTCCAAACTACATTATTAATAATCCTCAATCTTTAAGGCCAAATGTTGCTTATCAATCATCTCCTCAACATACCAATAATTTTAGAGTTGGAAGATTTCAAGATACTCCAACCCATTTTAAAACAACTGCTGGTGGTTATGATGACATTATGACCAGTAACAATAATCAAGCGGTTTACAGTGATTTTATTAGTATGGGAATTGATGGCATAAGTGATGGGGTAATGAATGGTGATAAGAATTTCAATCCTAGAAAAGAACCAAATATGTCTCATAAAGAAAAAGTTCCTGCTTGGATTGAAAGTATTCCACTGTTTATTACTGAAGATAATGTTTCTAGTTTTTGTTATCCAGGACTTTTAGAAGAAAATATTGAAGATATTGAACATTCTAATTCACCAACTCCTGAAGAACTTTCAGAATTTCAAGCAAGAAAAATTACTTTATTAAGTCTTCAAATTTATTTATGTGAAAGAAATGAAAGAATTATAACTCCTGAATTACAAGAAAAAGCCATGAGAATTCTTCAAGAGAGTAATGCTAATGATTCTTCTATGAATTTCCAAGAAGGAGTTTCAATTTCCACTAATGGAGAAAGTATCAATAAACTAAGTAGAATTCAATCAACTCCAAGAAAACGGAAATCTAGAAAACATTAAAAATTTTTTTTTGATAGTATAAGAATGCATTTAATTTATTGTTATTATACCTTGAATATATAAAAAGTAAATATAGATTTAAATCCATTTTTATGTTTTTTGAATTATTTTGTAAGAAAAGCAAACAAGTAAAGTAAAAATTGAACAACAAGAATAAAAACAGTGATGAGTCATGACTTTCCATTAAAATTATAACAAAAAAATTACAATGAAACAATAAAAATCAGTTTTTTTTTGTTTTTTTTTAGTGCTTTAGAAGACAAACTCAAAGCTTTTGTCTTTTTCTTTGTGGTTGCTGTTCAGCCTCCATATCATCTTCATTAGTGTATTCAGAATCTGGAGAAGTTTCTTTTGAATCAGTATTTAATTCAGATCCACTACTACCAAAATCTTTTTTAAACATCCATTTTTTGAAATTTTGAATGATTGATCTTGGTTGATTATTTTTATTACCAGAAAATTTCATCGCAAATTCTGTTGCTGGAGATAATGGTTCGAAAGTTGGTGAAGTACTTCTCTTATCATTAGCAAGGCTTGATAATGAAGGACTTGAATTAATTCTTTTCAAAGCATTTGAGCTATTGGCCATGTATTCTCTAACTTCACAATACAAGTCTTTTGAAGCATTATTTAAATTCTTATTGGTCTTTTTCCAATATTGACGAAAATCTTTGATATGTTTTTTCAACTCTAATTCATTTTTTTTAAACCAAGAAACGTTCAAATCATGTCTAGAAGCTCCTCTAGCAAAATTTCGAAGTAAATATTTATCATAATCTCTGATGATTTTTGTAATGATATCACTAGTAGAGATCCCTTCAGTTCTTTGAGTAACAATGAATTTTCCCAACTTTTTGACTGGCGCGTAAACATCATCAGAGTCTGCTGAAGCATATGGTATATCATCATGAGCCACAAAATCTAACTTATGATCTTCGAGGAATTTGGGAGTTACCAGCCAAGGAGCATCAGGAATCACTTCATCAACCCATTTACAATGTAATAATGTCTCACAACGTTGTTTATCGGTCAAGACCGTTAAACCTTTATTTTTCCAAGTCACTTCATCTGCTGGAACTCCCACCACCAAACTAACGTTAGGAAACACTTCTTTGCATTGTTTTAATTGGTTCATATGACCGAGATGAAATAAATCATAAATTCCATCACAATAAACCCTAAAGTGTTTGGAATCAGGATCTTTTGGTAAGTTCAAAGGAAAACCTTTTGGACGATATCTCTTGTACTTTTCCGGTAGAAGATCATCCCATTCCTTTTCTTGCTTGATGAATTCCGAGGATCCATATTTCAATGGCTCTTCAACATCTGAATAACGTCTTTTTTTTTTGGTGGGTTTGGGAGATTCTTGATCCACTTTGGTCACAATGCTGGAGACATTTGAATTTTGAGGGGAAAGTTTGTCCAGTTTCTTCAGAGGGGAGCTAGTATTGACCCTAGACTTTTTGGATTGTGATTTTCTAGCCATTATGGGACAATTGTCGAAAGTTTTAAGAGATTCTTATGGACTTCGAGTCGACTCGCTCTCAAAATTAAGATAAAAAAGAATTTATTTCACAAGCATTCGGCACGTGCCCATGGGTTGCTCAACAAAAAATTAGCAATTTCTCAACATGCAGAAACTGGTTTTTGTGGCAATTTTCAGTACTTTTTGTGGGTATACTTTTTTTTAGCGCTTCATATGAAAAATTGTAGAAATTAGTAGTGTTGAAGAGTGAAACTTTAAACCAATGGCTCAATATAACATTACCTTCCTCGATTTCTTAGGTCTCGAAACTAATTACGACCTCCCTACTCATCGATCATCGGGGATTTCCTTGAAAAAATTCGTGGTTTCATTATTGTTCTCCATCATTCTTTCTTTATTTCAGATCATTTTGTTCTCATTTTTAAGACCAAAACTAAGAGAAGTTTATCAGCCTCGAAGTTTTTTCACTAATTTTAAACATAAAATTGAACCCGCTTCTCAAAAATTCTTTGGTTGGATACAACCCTGTTATTCTTTTTCAATTTCTCAATATGTTAAATTATCCGGACTTGATGCTTATTTTTTCTTAAGATATATTGAGACTCTACTATTCATTTCTGCTTCTTTGTGTTTCACAGTAATGCCAATATTGATTAGCGTTAACTATACTGGTGGCAACAAAGGTGAAGATAATTATGTGTTTGGTTTGGATCAATTATCTTGGTCAAACATTTCTTTGAAACATACAAAAAATGTCACAGCTCATTTAATTTTAGCAATATTAACCATCACATTCATTCAAGCAGTGATCATTAGAGAAATGAAACTGTTTATTAAGATTAGGCATATGTTTATTTTGAATGAAAAAAATGTTAATTCAGTGGTATTAGTTGATAATATTCCAGCAGAATATAAACAAATCCATTTTGGTGACAATTTACAGCATGATGCTTTGTTAACCGCTTTGAATAGTTTACCAGGAGGAATTAAAAATATTTGGTTCATTTATGACTTTTCGGAATTGAAACATTTATATTCAACTAGCAAAAAACTATTAAAATTGATTGAATTTTATGAAACAAAATTGATTCTTAAAAACGCAAAATTTTATCGAAATGTGAGACAAATAGAAGAAAATTTACAAATAAATGATTCTGGTGGAACAGTACCTTCTTCTATTGAATTAAAAGATGCTAATGTCTTGGCTGTTGTTAACTCCAATGTTACAATTGCAGATAAAGAATATATTGTAAAGCAACATAAAGATAAGATTGTTAAAGGTCAAGTATTTTCAAATTTGAAACACAAATTTTTTTGGAGTCCTAAAAATGTTCAAACCATTGATGAATTGATTGATAAATATTTAAAAAATAGAGAAAAAATAATTTTTACAAAAGAATTGTTATTAGAAGATCGGATTCCTTGTTATCATAAAATTTTGATTCAATTCAATAAAAAAGTTAGCGCTTATATTACTAAACAATGTTTATTAAGTACTGATCCTGGCAGAAATAATATCAAAGCCATTGAAATTCACCCAGAAGATATAATTTGGAATAACATTTATTTGAATAATTTTTGGTTGAAAAGAGGAAGATTCTTCATTGCTAACGTGATTAAAGTGTTTTTGGTGGTCTTTTGGGTGATTCCCACTTTGATTATTGGTCTATTATCCCAGCTTCAATTCAGCAATACTACTTTCAAAGCCCTTGAATGGCTAAATGGGGCTCCGGTAATTGTTAAAAATTTTATATCAGGGGTTTTCCCAGCTTTAGGTATGATTTTGATCACTGATTTGATCCCGATTTTGTTTCGAAGATTATCAATTTTAAAAGGAAAATTAACAGGAGCAGAAATCGAATGTGATATTCAAAATTGGTGTTATATTTTCTTTTTTATTCATGTGTTCTTTATTGTTACTGTTTCTTCAAGTTTAACAGCTATTTTGGAAAATTTAATCAATAATCCAGTTTCAATTCCAACATTGTTAGCTACCAATATTCCTAAAGCTTCTAACTTCTTTTTTTCTTTTATTTTATTAAGAGGAATGGCTTATTGTGGGAATAATTTATTACAACCGTATTTACTATTAAAAACATTTGTTATTCGTCCAATGTTCAAAATATCAACCCATAGAGACAAATTAAAAAGATTAACCAGATTAGAACCAGTTCAATGGGGTTCCATTTACCCAATCTACTCAATTTTAGGAACAATCTTCATAATTTTTTCAGTGATTGCCCCATTGATTTTGATCTTTAGCACGGTTTCATTTTATATGATTTTGATCTCTTTCAAGTACATGTTAAAATATCGTTATAGTCCTTTAAATGTTTCTGAGACTTTTGGAAGATTTTATCCAGTGGCTTTAAAACAATTATTTTCAGGGATTTATTGTTTAGAGATTTGTTTAATTGGTTTATTTCTATTGGTTAGAGATGAAAGTGATTCAGCAGTTTGTATGCAGCATGCTGTTTTAATGTTATTTGCTTTCTTTTTCAGTTTGACTACTAATCTTTATATTAATAGATCTTTTAAATCTTCAATCAATAACTTGCCATTGGAATTTTTGACTCAAGAAATGGTTGATCATGAACAATTGTTTCCAAGAAATATAAATTGTTTTACTGAAAATAATTTTGATCTAACTTATTCACATCCATCATTTGAATATGATTTTGATAAGGATTATATCTGGTTACCGAGGGATATTTTTGGATGTAGTGCTATTGAAATTGAGTATTTAAAAAATAAAGGAATCAAAGCCACTGATGATAATTGTATATTAACAGAAAACGGAGAGATTTTAATTGATGGACCACCAAGAGTACTACAAGATTAATAAAATTCCATGGTATAAATTGAAAAAAAAAAATAGACAGACCGATGAATCAAAGTATTAGTAGAGTACCTAAATTCTATTAGAAGTTTTGTAAAGTCATAAAGATAGTTTTATTGGCGGGTTTTTCCAAGAACTATTGTTGTGGTCTCCAGAAGATAAGCAGTAACTTAGGTCTCAGAGTGAGATTTTGAAAATATATTTTTTGATTGTTGAGGATCTAACATTTTATGAATTATTTCTTTTAAGAAGTTCCCGGTGATGATCAAACCCGCTCCCATATTACCAATATTGATAAAATTATCTAATTTTGATTTTTTAACTAATTCTTCCTCGTCAATACGCAAAGTAGCCACCAACACCACCAATAAATATTTTTAAAAGCAGGGTCCTGATGAGATGCCTTATGATTTTACACGCACACGGATAAATAAGTGGAGTGAAGTTAAGGCGTTAGTTTTTTTAACGGTTAAGTTTTTTGCAGTAGTTATAATGATAAGCCTCCAAGTATATGTATATGGGGTTTTCGCTATTATTTACAAAAGGAATTTAAAATATAAACAAAACAACAAAACGTTACGCAATTAGTTATACAAGGGTCACATTAATGATGGCTTGAACCATTTCTCCAAAACTTTCATGAATAATGGAATAATCTTTGAAAGTCTCCTTGAACTTTTCCAAATTGGGGATCTTATCTTTAGGCAAGCCATCTATGGTTAATTCATTCAATCTAAACCCATTATTGACTTGAGAAAATTTGATTGAAAAAATTTCAGAATTTCTTTTTAACTTTAGTCTATAACATGACGATTCTCCTACAAGAGGATTAATTTTTTCTTCAATTATGATTTTGTTGATTTGATCTAACTTTTTCAATAAATTATCAAGTTCAGTTAACCATTTGAATAATTCGATTTTTTGTTTATAATCATCATATTGACCGTTTTCTTTTTTTCTTTGAATGATTAATTCATTCTGAATATGATTTTCATTGATTTTTTTCTTCAAATTGGTATTAGACTCATTTAAAATGTTGTATTCTTGATTTTTTTCATTCAAATTGTTTTCCAATAATTTAATTTTTTTATTTAAATTTTCTTGATCATTTTCAATATTTTCGTTATTTAATTTTCTTTTCTTAATCAATTTGTTCAAATTATTTGATGAATTTACTAATAAATAATCATCAAAATTTGAAACAATACTACTATCAATTGAATTATCAACCATTGTTGATCTTCTTTGTCTTTCATTATAAACTAGGGAATCTTCTTTTGACTCTTGAATTAATTCACTCAAATCATTTAACAAATGTAATTTTTTCAAAACTATTTCATCATCCTCAAAATTATTGGATTCTGAATCATAGTATTTCACATTTTCTTTTTCTAATTTATCGATTTTTTCTAATAAATTTTTCGACTTTAAAATAATTGATTTTGAATCTTCTTGAAGTTTTTGAAGTTTTTCGAATTTTAAATAGTTTTTCTGTAAAATTTCATTGATTTTGATTAATAAATCATCTCTAAATTGTTTTTTAGTTTGAAGTTTCTTTTTATTATTGATCATATTGAATTTTAAAGTTTCGAGATCTTTGACGGTAATGAATTTAGAATCAACAACATTCCTTAAGAATTTCTCTTTAGATGTTTGTTCCAAATAAGTAAATTTAATATTTGAAAAATACAGATGATATTGATCAATTATGTTATCCATAAATTCTGGATTAATCAATTCTTTTAATAATTCCAGTCCATTGTTTTCTGATTCATCTTTATTAACAGTTTCAGATAACAAAGTATTGATATTGGATAAATATTCCGATTTATAACTTAATAATCTAGAAAGGCTATCTTGATCAAGATTTTTATAAGCTAATTCATAATCTTTGGAAAGTCCCAGGATTGGATTAGATACTAATTCTGCAGTATTTTTTGTGGCCACCGAAGAAGACATGATTAGCAGTTTAATGAGCCCCCAAAAAAAAAATTGAGAATCTTTCGAAAGAATAAGATGTTGTTGTTATTTATTAATTTACTCAAAAAAAATAGTTTGAATGTTTACAAACAAAAAAACGTAAACATAAACAAAGTCGGGCTGCGCAACCGCCCCAGTCGCGTGGATCTGAAATTTGCAAAATTAAAAAAAAAAAATATTTAATCATAAACAAGCAAATCTCAGTTTTGCCATCTACTTTTGCTAATTGACATCCAGAAATGAGCCATCTACCGCCCGGGTTTGAGCCTGAGGAACAGGACTTGCCGCTTCCACCTCCATCTCCTGGAGCGGACCTGGCTTCAGTTCCTCCACCCCCACCTGGCATGAATGATATCCACAACAATAATAATGATGATGACTTTCTTCCTCCTCCTCCTCCTCCTCCACCACCACCTCCAGGATTGGATGATTTACCACCTCCTCCTGAGTTTCTGAATGAAGATCAATCAGGTATTATTAAAGCTGACCTAGATTTCAAAAGACAAAATTGGTTAAAGCTACAAAAGAGAAGATATGGTGCAGATTTTAAAAGCAACAAAAAATCTGGTTATGTTCATCCTACAAAAGCTGATATGCCTCCTGAACATCTTCGAAAAATTATCACTGATCATGGAGACATGTCATCGAAGAAATTTCAAGCGGATAAACGTTCATTTTTGGGATCTTTGAAATATTTACCTCATGCAATTTTAAAATTATTAGAAAATATGCCACAACCTTGGGAACAAGTCAAAGAAGTCAAAGTCTTGTATCATAATACTGGAGCCATTACTTTTGTTAACGAGATTCCTAGAGTCATTGAACCTGTTTATACTGCACAGTGGGCTACAATGTGGTTACAAATGAGAAGAGAAAAAAGAGATCGTAAACATTTCAAAAGAATGAAATTCCCACCGTTTGATGATGAAGAACCTTTTTTGAATTATAGTGAAAACATTTTAGAACTTGAACCTCCAGATTCTATTCAATTGGATTTAGATGAAGAAGAAGATAGATATGTTTATGATTGGTTTTATGATTATAAACCGTTAATTGATAATTTTGAATTTGTTAATGGAGAATCTTATAGAAAATGGAATTTGAGTTTGAAACAGATGAACGATCTTCATAGACTAGCTACTCCTTTATTACCGGAAATTTATGATCCAAATTATTTTTATTTATTTGAGAATAAATCATTTTTCACCGCAAAAGCGTTGAATATTTCAATTCCTGGTGGCCCAAAATTTGAGCCTTTATTCAAAGATGTTGATCCGGAAATGGAAGATTTTGATGAATTCAATTCAATTGATAGAATAATTTTTAGAATACCACTAAGAACTGAGTATAGAATTGCTTTTCCATTTTTATATAATTCATCAGCAAGAAGTGTGGCAATTAGCTGGTATCATGATCCTTTTATTACATATATTAAAAATGATGATCCAGATATTCCATGTTTTAATTTTGATTCTTCGTATTCTCCAATTTCTTTGAGAAATTTCAATGAAAAGAAAAACACTTTTGAAAATCTAAATTTTGATGATGAAACTGGTGAAGATTTAGATGAAGATGATTTTTCTTTACCCATTAAACCCTTTTTATCAAATGAACCAGTTGAAACCGAAGAAACTAAAGGAATGATTGATCTTTGGTGGGCTCCTTATCCATTTAATAGACGTTCAGGTAAAATGATTAGAGCTCAAGATGTGGCATTGGTGAAACATTGGTATTTAGAACACCCGTTGAAATCATACCCAGTTAAAGTCAAAGTCTCTTATCAAAAATTATTAAAAACCAATGTTTTAAATGAATTACATTCAAAAAATCCTAGAACAACAAGAAACGTTAAAAAAGTCAAATTATTAAAATCTTTGAAAAACACTAAATATTTCCAACAGACAACTATAGATTGGGTGGAAGCTGGGCTACAAGTGGTTAAGCAAGGTCATAATATGTTGAATTTATTGATTCATAGAAAAGGTTTAACTTATCTACATTTGGATTACAATTTCAATCTAAAACCAACAAAAACGTTGAGTACTAAAGAAAGAAAAAGATCAAGATTTGGTGGTGCTTTCCATCTAATTAGAGAAATCTTAAAAATTATAAAACTATTAGTGGACTCTCACGTTCAATATAGATTAGGTAACGTTGATGCTTTCCAATTAGCTGATGGAATTTATTATGCTCTAAATCATTTGGGTCAATTAACAGGGATTTATAGACATAAATATAAAGTTATGCATCAAATTAGAGCTTGCAAAGATTTAAAACATGTGGTTTACTATAAATTCAATGTTACGATTGGTAAAGGACCAGGTTGTGGATTTTGGCAACCAGCTTGGAGAGTTTGGATTTTTTTTTTAAGAGGAATCATTCCATTGTTAGAAAGATGGTTGGGTAATTTATTATCTAGACAATTTGAAGGTCGTCATTCTAAAGAAAGCGCAAAAACCATTACTAAACAAAGAGTGGATTCTTATTATGATTTAGAATTAAGAGATTCAGTTATGCATGATATTTTAGATATGATTCCGGAAGGATTAAGACAAAATAAGGCTAAAACTATTTTACAACATCTTAGCGAAGCTTGGAGATGTTGGAAAGCTAACATTCCTTGGAAAGTTCCTGGATTACCTGAACCAGTGGAAAAAATCATTGAAAGATATATCAAAGCTAAAGCAGATGGTTGGATTTCTGTTGCTTATTATAATAGAGATAGAATTAGAAAAGGGAGTCATATAGAGAAAACGGTTGCGAAGAAAAATTTGGGGAGATTAACAAGATTATGGCTTAAAAATGAACAACAAAGACAAGCTAATTTTCAAAAAGATGGTCCATATGTTTCAACCGATGAAGCAGTAGGAATATATTCAACCATGGTTCATTGGCTTGAAAGTAGAAGTTTCCAACCAATTGCTTTCCCACCATTAAGTTATAAACATGATACCAAATTATTAATTTTAGCCTTAGATAATTTAAAGGAAGTTTATGCTGCTCAAGGAAGATTAAATGGTCAAGAAAAAGAAGAACTTTCTTTAATTGAACAAGCTTATGATCAACCACTAGAAACATTAAGCAGAATTAAAAAATTCATTTTAACTCAAAGAGTATTTAAAGAAGTTTCCATTGAAATGATGGATCATTATGATCATATAACTCCAACTTATGCCATTGATCCATTGGAAAAAATTACTGATGCTTACTTAGATCAATATTTGTGGTTTGAAGCGGATAGAAGACAATTGTTTCCAAATTGGGTTAAACCAAGTGATAATGAGATTCCTCCATTATTGGCATATAAATGGTGTCAAGGAATTAATAATCTTGATGACGTTTGGGAAACTGAAAACGGAGAATGTAATGTTTTGTTACAAACTACTTTGACCAATTTGGCAGAAAAAATTGATTTTACTTTATTAAATAGATTATTGAGGTTAATTATGGATCCAAATATTGCTGATTATTTAACCGCAAAAAATAATATTACTTTAAGTTATAAAGATATGAGTCACGTTAATAGTTATGGATTAATCAAAGGTTTGAAATTTGCTTCATTTATTATGCAATATTATGGACTAGTTAATGATCTATTGTTATTAGGACTTGATAGAGCTACTGATTTAGCTGGTCCCCCTGAATCACCAAATGATTTTTTACAATTTAAATCAACTGCTATTGAAAAGAAAAGTCCATTACGTTATTATTTTAGATATCTTGATAAAATTTATATTTTCTTCAGATTTGATCAGGAAGAATCAGATGAGTTAATCCAAGAATATTTATCAGAAAATCCTGACCCTAATTTTGAAAGTGTTATTGGTTATAATAATCGTCGTTGTTGGCCAAGAGATGAAAGAATGAAATTAATGAGACATGACGTTATTTTAGGTAGAGCAGTTTTTTGGGAAATTGAAGGAAGAATTCCTGACTCAATTACTAATATCAAATGGGATGATACTTTAGCATCAGTTTACAGTAAAGACAATCCAAACTTACTTTGTTCCATTGCTGGTTTTGAAATCAGAATTTTACCACAAATCAAAATGAGTGATGAAAATTTACCAGATAAGGAAGGTAGTTGGAATTTAATTAATAAAGAAACTAAAGAAATCACTGCTAGAGCTTACCTACAAGTTTCTGAAGAAGATATCAAAAAATTCCATAATAGTATTCGTCAAATTTTAATGTCATCTGGTTCAACTACTTTTGTGAAAATTGCGGGGAAGTGGAATTCTGCTTTGATTGCTTTATTTTCTTATTATAGAGAAGCAATTTTGAATACAGATAAATTAATTGCAATTTTAGTTAAATCTGAAACTCAAATCCAAACTAGAATTAAAATGGGATTTAATTCAAAAATGCCAAATCGTTTCCCACCAGCGGTTTTTTATACTCCAAAAGAATTAGGTGGATTAGGAATGTTAAGTGCTTCTCATATCTTAATTCCTGCCTCTGATTTGAGATATTCAAATCAAACCGATACGGGAATTACTCATTTTAGATCCGGTATGAATAATTTTGATAAAATTATTCCAACGATTCATAGATATATTTCATCATGGGAAGAAGAATTTACTGATTCTCAAAGAGTTTGGGCAGAATATGCAATTAAAAGAAAAGAAGCTTTACAACAAAATAGAAGATTAGCATTTGAAGAAATGGAAGAAAATTGGGATAAAGGTATTCCTCGTATCAGTACTCTTTTCCAAAAGGAACGTCATACTTTAGCTTATGATAAGGGTCATAGAATTAGAAAAATTTTCAAAGATTATTCAATTACAAGAAATAATCCATTTTGGTGGACCAATTCTTATCATGATGGTAGACTTTGGAACTTAAATGCTTATAGAACGGATGTTATTCAAGCTTTAGGAGGTATTGAAGTTATTTTAGAACATACATTATTCAAAGGTACAGGATTTGATTCTTGGGAAGGATTATTTTGGGAAAAAGCTTCAGGTTTTGAAGATTCTTTAAAGTTTAAGAAATTAACTAATGCTCAAAGATCAGGTTTAAGTCAAATCCCAAATCGTCGTTTTACTTTATGGTGGTCACCAACAATTAATAGAGCAGATGTTTATGTTGGATTTCAAGTTCAATTAGATTTAACGGGGATTTTTCTTCACGGTAAAATACCAACTTTAAAAATTTCATTAATTCAAACTTTCAGAGCTCATTTATGGCAAAAGATTCACGAATCTTTAGTTTTTGATATTGCTCAAGTTTTTGATAAAGAAGCAAATAACTTAGGTATTGATATGGTTCAAAAAGAAGCAATTCATCCCAGAAAATCTTACAAAATGAATTCATCATCTGCTGATATTACATTAAATTCTGCTGGTAAATGGAAATTAAGTAGACCATCATTTTTATTCAACAAAAATGATGAATTCAATGCTATTGAAAATGATAAATTTTGGATTGATATTCAGTTACGTTATGGTGATTATGATTCTCATGATATTTCGAGATATGTTAGATCAAAATATTTGGATTACACAACAGATTCAAATAATTTGTATCCATCAGAAACCGGTTTAATGATTGCTATTGATTTAGCTTATAATATGTATGATGCTTATGGTAATTGGTTTCCTGGCTCAAAACCTTTAGTTCAAAATGCTATGAAAACCATTATGAAATTAAATCCAGCATTATTCGTCTTAAGGGAAAGAATTAGAAAAGGGTTACATTTATATCAAGCTCAAGCTCAAGAAGCGTTATTGAATTCAAATAATTATGCTGAATTATTTGGTAATGAAACTCAATTTTTCATTGATGATACAAATGTCTATAGAGTAGTTGTTCATAGAACTTTTGAAGGCAATGTGGTTACAAAACCAATCAATGGAGCGGTATTTATTTTAAATCCAAAAACTGGTCAATTGTTTTTAAAAATCATTCATGCTTCAGTTTGGTCAGGTCAGAAAAGATTAGGACAAATTGCTAAATGGAAAGCAGCCGAAGAAGTATCAGCTTTGATTAAGTCTTTACCACAAGAAGAACAACCTAAACAGTTGATTGTTACTAGAAAAAGTATGATGGATCCATTAGAAGTGCATATGTTCGATTTTGTCAATATTAGAATCAGACAATCAGAATTACATTTACCATTTGCCGCAGCTTTGAAAGTTGATAAATTATCTGATGTTATTTTGAAAGCTAAAGAACCACAAATGGTTTTATTTAATTTATATGATGATTGGTTGAGTTCAGTTTCCTCTTATACTGCATTTTCAAGATTGATTTTGTTATTAAGAGCTTTACATATTGATCAAGAAAAGGCAAAGTTAATTTTAAGACCAGATAATTCAGTTATTACTCAAGATCATCATATTTGGCCATCTTTTAATGACGAACAATGGAGTCAGGTAGAAATTCAATTACGTGATTTAATTCTTAATGATTATGGTAAAAGAAATAATGTTAATATTGCTTCCTTAACTCAAACAGAAATTAGAGATTTAATTTTAGGTCAGGATATCAAAGCTCCATCAATTCAACGTCAAGAGATTGCGGAAATTGAAGGTGATAATAAAAAAAATGAAGATGAAAAACAATTAACTGCAATTACCACTAAAACTATTAATGCTCATGGTGAAGAAATTGTTACTGTAACAACAAGTAATTATGGTCAAAAAGAGTTTTCTTCAAAAACTGATTGGAGAAGTAATGCAATTGGTACATCGACTTTGCCATTAAAAGCAAAAAACGTTTTTATTTCAAATAATGAAGAATTTAATGAAGAAAGTTTCACTTATATCATACCACAAAATTTATTGAAAAAATTTGTGGAAATTTCTGATTTAAAAGTTCAAGTTGCAGGATTTCTTTTTGGTAAATCTCCTGAAGACAATTTACAAGTTAAAGAAATCAAGTCAATTGTTTTGGTTCCTCAATTAGGTAATCAAAGATTAGTGGAGTTTATTGAAGATTTTGATCCAATTTTTAATAATGAATATTTAAAAGATTTGGAACCTTTAGGTTGGATTCATACTCTGGGAGTTGATTCAAATGTTATTTCACCAATTGACTTAACTTTACATAGTAAATTCTTATCTAATTTCAATTGGGATCCAATTTCTTCAATTACTATGGTGGTTTCATTGATCACTGGATCAATTTCCGTTTCTGGTTATTCAATTACTGAAGATGGAATCAATTGGGGTAAAAAAAATAAAGATTTAATATCGATTTTACCAGAAGGTTACTCAAAAAATTTTGGTAAACCAGCACAAATGCTCTTAACTAATAAAATTATGGGATTTTTTTTGGTACCGGAAACAAATATTTGGAATTATTCATTCATGGGAGTCACTTGGGATAAAAACATGGATTATGAATTAAAATTAGATATTCCAACTCCATTTTATCATGAATTACATCGCCCAATTCATTTTATTACTTTTAATGAAATCGAAAATAATCAAATTGAAGCTAATCAAGAAGATGTCTTTGCTTGATTACAAACGTGTATATTATTTAAATGTATTATAAAATTATCATTATCATCATTAATTAATTTGTACCAGCAAATCTTAAGGTTTGAAATTTTCATCATCATTATTAAATAAAGTTTCCGTATCTTTTGGAATTCTGATGTTTTTTTTGGATTTTTTATATTCTGAACTTTGAATAATATTATCAATCAAAATATATTGTAACGAATTCATAACTAATGGAGTCACAAATGTTACAATAAAAATTTGAAGTCTTGGAAATGGATTGAAGATTGACAATAACCAATTAGCAAAAATTTCGAAAATTGGAATAGCGATTAATAGAATATAAACAATTAATTTCATTGAGACAATCCCCATGAAATATAAGCCTAATTGTTTGAAATAACTTGAATATTTTGGAGGATTTCCGTAGTCACCAGAATCAATTCCTTTAATTTTGACTGATTTTGCTAATTTGAAAATAATTGATAACAACCCCCAAAGAATTGGGACTCCAATAGTAGTATCAAACAAAATATTTAGAAAATACCAGTTACATGGATTGGAAATATCATTAACATTATCTCTAAGATAAAAGGCAATTGTTGAAACTCCATAAGTTTGCGATTTGATAAATCGTTGAGATTTCAACTGAAATGGTTCAATATTAACAGGTAATCCATCAGGTTCTGCAATTGCCGTAGTTCCCCCAATAACACTAAGTAGTAAGTTCAAAAAATGAACCCCTATTCCTCCAATAACTTGTTTTGAAACGTCAAAATACCAAACTTTCCAAGGTCTGCGATTAGGATATTCTTTGTAACGCTTATATAATAATGAAGAAAGGGAGAGTAATCCAAGCACCAGCTGGATTAATAATGAGAATGGCCCCAATAGCCGGCATTGGGGTTCTGACATGACCAGTTTGATTAATAAGTTTAGTTACTGATGTTGATCTTGATTTGCAATTTGTGAATTTCAAAATGTGTTGATGCTGGGGCCACATAACCAGGGCGATGTAATAACCATTACATAACCATTACATCGCCCTGGTTATGTGGCCCTGTAACTGACATATAAAGACTTTTGACATAACTTGAATATATTTGATTGGTGATGTAGTGGAAAAACTGCTTTTTGGATGTGACATTGATCGTTAAAATGGGCATATGATAGCGTAGTATATCCAGTTTCACTGTTATAACTTAATCTAATTTTAGATTTACATCTATAGTAATTTCTGTAGGCACTCATTGACCTTCTGTTTAATTCAATCGAATCTAAATCTTCAGAACAGTTCAAATAAGTCATGATAAGAACCTTTGATTTGATAATAATCATTTTTATAGGACTCGAAAGTAGAAAAGTTATACGGACAAACTCTTCCTCTTAACTATAACAAAAGCAGCGGTCTCAAAATGGTAAATTTACTTTTATAGACAGTTTTGACAGCAAGAGTTTCTGAAGAGCTTGAACTTGATGTTGACACAGCCACGCGAGGATCTTTAATACTAATATTGCCTTCGATATCAACGTTGTTACTATCTTGAATATAAGCACTATTATTGGTCCTATTCATGTTGTTAGTTGAATTTTGGTGTTGAAGTAGGTTTTTTTTGAGCTTCCAAGTCATCAGAATCTACTTCATATTCCTTTGCATCTTCATTAAAAGCAGTTCTTGTTATTTTGAGCTGCAATTCAGTATTGACTTCAAGAGTTGATGATTTTCATCTTGATCACTAACTAGCTCTTGACCGGAATTTATTTAAGAAGTTGAAACTGATGGTTTAAATACCCAATCAATTGCCAAATCTAATGGTACCATATGACAGGCCTTTTCTTCATTAGAGAAATAGAAAGAAGTACTGTTATCAATCATATTACCCAGTGCTGATGCTTCATGAACTATGATATGAGAAAGTAATTTGAAAAGTAACTAAGTTGGTCTAATACTATTTTTCCTTCTTATGTTCAAGGAGTTGTTGCAAGTAGTTTTAAATCTTCCATCTGTTTTTCTTTCAAAATTATCTAAATCCAAAATACCAGGTATTTATGGCAACAATAGCATCAGACATTTCTAGGATCATTAGCAGATTTGTGACTAGTCTATCGAGGGTGTTTTTCCTCTCATTTCTTCTAGATGACCTTCGTTGGTTGCATTCTTTGCAATACTTCTTCACATTTCCATTTTTAAACTTATCAAACTGTTTTAAATTTTCAAGAACTTGGAATCTTTCACATTTTTTCAATTAAGAATAACTAGAGCCATTAGCATCTAGGGGATAATCTCACTTTTGAAGTGAAGTCATTGTATTGGTTGATGAGTTGTGTTCATAAGTTTCGCTTCGTTTTTTTAATAGTCTGTTTTGACGCGTTCAAAGTTTTGTTTACGGTGTATCATCCAAAGCGCAAAGTGTGTGTTTTATCTTTGTGTCAAAGTTTATTAAAACTGGAGCTTTGAAGCAGATTTTCAAAAATGATACATTAAAAAGTTATCATAACCTTTAAATTAATAGTTTTGATTGTTTAGTATGAATCATACAATAATTAAATAATAATTAGTATACTTTTAATTGAAGTTAGTGAATCCAAACAAACTTAACCTAGTACCTCAAATAACTATTTGAAAATTTAATAAAGCTGATAAAACATTTGTTATAAAAAAAAATTGACCAGCTTTTGTTGCAAATACCTTTGCTTTTCTTTAAATGTAATCAAATTGTAGAATATAATGATCAATTCCTTAAAAACAGTATTGAGTTAATAAACTCACTATCCCTAAGTTCCCAATTCAGCGATTTAAAAATAATTGATAAAGATCTTGGATTTATATAGCAATCTATCATTATATGATTAGTACCCTTTAAATACTGACTAGTTGTTATTTTGAACGTGACAATTAATCCATTCTGGCTGTTATTAAATGAGTAGGTATATTTGGTCAATCATAAAAACTAATTAGAAATGCTGCATAAACAATCTTCCATTAACAATTTTCAATATTTTTTGATATAGCTTTTTAAATGGTTATTTGACATAACTCAAATCATCTACTCTATACCTTGACTGTTTGTAGCATGTGCCATTAGGGATAACTATGATCGGTTTTTTATGAATCTTACAATAGCTAACTAATACATACTTACATTTATAAAAAATAGGGAAACTAAACTTATTCAATTTAACAACTCGACAAAGTTCTTGAAAATTGATGATTTCTAATAGCGTTGAATATCATTCAAAATATATTTGTATTACATCTAGAACGATTGATAATTCTGAGGTTCCTCATTCTCATCAAATGTCAGATTTGCAATCCATTTGTTTAACTTAATTGACAAAAATATAGCTGTTGAGACTGTTCTCATTTCTTTGTAAATCTTTCGAATCATCAGACACAATTACATGATTATCTGAATATTTATGATTCATGTTTCTGATCAGCGCTATTAATTTTAATTAAATGAAGCGAATACTAATTGATTTTTTCTCGAAGAAAGTTACGAACTTGATAATCTCTTATCGTCTGTTGTGTTTGTTAATAAAGTATTTTTAGGGAAAATACTCAAATACTCTTTTTGAAAGAGCAATAATTGTTATGTTTCTATATCAGAGTTGCCAATATAATAAGCTTCTAGTCAATTGTTGATAGCAAAAGTTGCTTTAATTGTAAAAACTATCTATAAAAACTTTTGTAGCTCATATTACAAAACTCACCAAAAGCCTTTTGATAAATTATAATAAAAAAGTTGATGATAACTTCACCAATAATTGATCGAATACAAAATAGTAAAAATTTTTTTAAAGCCTGTTGAAACAAACTTATTATGTCAATCTCAAAACAGATATGATTTCAATCACAGACATGGAAGTTTTGCTGATAAGAAGTTTACAGAGAAAAAAATGTTCCTGAATACTTTTTACTTTTAGTAATAACCTGACTTTTCCGAAAAGTATGAAGACTATACTCAGTGAACTCATTGAAAAGACTTTATGTTTTGGGTTAAATATTGCTAGACAATGTTTTGATTAGACCATTGTAGTAGCTCTTACATTGTCAAAACCTTTTGGGTCATCATTAATCATATTGCCCTTGTGTTAATTGCTGTTATGTGTATTCAACTTACCATACAATTCTACATCCGCCTGCTTGACTAGAATTCGAAGCATTTCGTTTAAGCAGAGAAAAGAGATGATAAGTGAAAGTCAATATAATTAGTTAATGTATAAGTTGATTAGAAACGTTGAGTAAACAATCTTCGTTAAGTTTTGAAAACTTAGTGATATAATTATCTATATTCTCCTTTATCATCTAGATACAATTAAATAGAATTAAAGTGGACGGTTATTGGTGATTATACTCTTGAAATCGTCTCTCCTATTTCTTATTTTCCGAGTGTTTCTTTGTCATGCTCTTGCATATCAGATTATAGCATAATTCAAAACATTTAGTAGTTTTTAAAAGTGTTTTAAGAATATAATATCATCAACAACTCTCAAAATTTTAGATGTATCAAAATTTTGGTGATAAATTTTTTTTTCAATCAATCAACTGGTTTATTTCAACTCTCTTACAGATTACATTCTCAAAGGTAACAGCTAGCTCCAAACATTTGAAATTTATTGCAAACATTTGGTATAATTTAAATTTTTCACTCATTATTTAATTGAATCAAATTAATTCAGTTATAAATTCTCATGGCTCATGATCTAGAGGATTTATAAAAAAATGAGATTTTATGACAAAATAAATCAAAATTTATTACAATATTGTTAAACATGGCCAAACTTTCGGGACTTCAAAAAGAAGGTTAGTCAAATTATATAACCAACCAAACTATTCTTATTAACATCTTCAGTGATTCATTTTTATCGAAAATGTATTAGATGCATCAAAACAAAACCAATAGAAAATCAAATTAATTTTCGAAAATTCATAAGGTATGATCATTAATTAAATAAATTATTCAAAACTAACAAATTAGAACGGAATTCGGGAAATTTAATCATATTAAAAAAAGAGATTTTGCTACAATTGAACATTTGTTAAGAAATGGTTTTAGAAAATATGAGATGTTTGCATTAAAGGAAATTAAAGATGTTCATTGATTGTACTATAGTAAATAGGATATATTATTGTAAATAGGATGCATTATATCAAGATTTAGAAAATGTAATTATTCATTTATCATTTTCAACATTTGATCAATTTTTAAGATTTTTTGTCTAGATTTATTTGATCTTTCTCCTTTGGATTTTTCATAATTATCAATTTTTTTCCAATCTTTCCAGGTAGAATAGTTATTCAATTTGCTGATAATCTCCAGTGATCCAGATTTAATCTCAAATTCTTCGTTATTTATATCTTTCAAAATTTCCTCACCAGTTGAAAAAGAATTCATCATTGTACTGGCAATAACTCCTTTTGCTCCATATTGAATCCATCCAGTTACGTAAAAACCTTTCAAAACTTCACCATTTTTATCCAAAACTCGACTAAATTTATTGTCAATTATTCCTTTTCCATCAATGAACTTAATTCCAACTTCATCCATAGTTTTTAATTTAGTTCCTTGGTAACCAATACTGGAAATCACCATTTCTGATTTTAAATTAACAAAGTCATCAATTGGACGGATTTCCGTGGTTCCGGGGGGATTCATATTTTCAATCAATTCATTTTTTTGAAATTTTACCGATGATAGAATATTGGAATTGTTTGGATTACTAGTGATTTGTACTGGACTTAGTAAATAATTCAAATCCCAAGTCTTTGAACCTTCAGGAATTTGTTCATTACTTTCAAAATACTTTTTAATCAATGCATATCTTCTTTTATTGACTCTTGATAATTGTGGTTCTAATAACTTTGACATTTTTAGAACTTCTTCATCAATTGGTTTTAGAAAAACTCCTTGTTTTTTCAACTCTAATAATTCTCTTAATTCTTTGTTTGTAAAAGCACTTTGTAAAAAACTTCTTCTAGCAACAATTTTGACATTTTTAACTTTACTTTTTTGTAACATTTTGATTGCATTTTCACTAATATCAGTTCTTGACCATGAATTCAATGGTGATAAAAGAATTCTTGCTACATCCAAGGCAACGTTCCCATTACCAATGATAATCACATCTTCAACTTGATCTAATGGAGGTTCAAAATCTTGTAATTCTGGATGACCATTATACCAACCAACGAATTTTTGTGATGGAATAACTGCAGGATGATTTGCTCCCGGTATTGTTAACTCTTTACCTTTTGAACAACCATAAGCAAATAAAACTATATTATAATTTTTTTTCAAGTCCATTATTGACAAATCTTCACCAATTGTAACATTACCAAAAAAATTAACATTATTTTGGAGATTTTCCATAATTTCTTGAAATCTTTCCTCACATTTCTTGACCTCTGGATGATCAGGAGCTACCCCATACCTCGAAAGACCAAATGGAACCGGAAGTTTCTCAAAGATATCAATTTTTATTTGCTGCTCATTAGTTTTTTTTTGGAGAATTTGATGAATTGTATAAAACGCTGAAGGTCCTGATCCTACCACCGCAATTTGTAATGGATGATCTCTAAGGACTTGGGAATAATATCGGAATCCTAAACGATTGATTTTTTTTTGTTTCCATAATAGTTGGAACATTTGATAGAAAACTTCAATTTTTCAATGTGTAAATAAATAAATAAATATTTTTTTTTGCGCCTGCAAATCAAAAACATTATCAAAACATAACAAAAATGGGACTTGTGGAAGAGATTCCTAAAGGGAGTGATCCTGATGTTTATTTCTCATCTTCTATCAATTTGAAAGCTTCTAAATCCATGTATAGTAGTTCAAACACTGATCAAACGAGAAAAAGATTGGCTGCTGGATCATATAACGTTACTCAATTAGAAGCCAATGCTCATGATAACTCATTAAATGAAGGACTAATAGAAACTAGAAAATCAGTAAAAAGACATCAAGAGATTGATAAAGAGAATTACAATGATCAAGCTGCAAAGATTGAATTACCAAGATCGGGATTAAATATTGATTTTAAAGGATTTAACAGTGAAGATTATCCAATTTTTGATTTAATCAATTATTCAAATGATATGAATAGAGGAAGTAATTCTCGAAGATTCAAACAAGGACAAACTCCTCAAACAAGAAAGATTTTGATTTCTAGAAAGACTATTAATAATTATTATGATGAAGATCCAGATCATAGTAAAATCTTAAAAAGTGACAGGTTATTTAGTAAAGTTGATGGACATTTATCAATGCCTGGTAAGAAATTGTGTTCAATTTGTGGTGATAATGCTCCAAATAAATGTGTTAGATGTGGTTCAAGATTTTGTGGAGTTCAATGTTTATTAGTTCATAAAGAAACAAGATGTTCTGGATACTAGTACAGATGGGTATAATATAGGTTTTTAAATTACAATAGTAGGTTATTACAACGTTGAGCGAAAAAATCATAAACAAATCATATAATGAGGATAAGTCAGACACCTGTGCTATAATTCCCACTGAGCTTCGCAGTGAAAAAGTTCGCTTTTCAAAGAGACTGTATACTACCTCATTGAGTTTCCCTCAACTAATATCAGACAATCTTTAGTTATGTGTAAAA
>JBAKFZ010000052.1:0-71817 GCA_037355385.1 Saccharomycopsis sp. FM-2023a
TTTTATAATTCGTTTTGTATGTACTGATATTTTGTTTATCTTTTAGGGATATAACCTATCTTCACACGGTTTAGTATTTTTTTTTTTGATGATGTTTAATCAATTTTTTTGCTATTTAATGTGAATTTCTTCTCAACTTCAGGTTAATAATTGAATTGTTGATTGTTGATTATTAAAAAATGCTAAACAATCTGCCCAGTCATTTGATTAAAGTTTCTGAAAGGTATGTATTAATTATGATGATTGAATGATGAATAAATGATTTTGAATTGATGGATATGTGGTATTTTTAAATTTGTAAAGTTACAATTTTTTGTTTTGATTTAAACAAGATGACAAAAATTTATAATAATAGTAAGAGACAAAACAAAAAGAAAATATACAACGATAAATAACAAATTGAAAAAAAGTAAAAAGAAAACCAAATCAAAATTCAATAAAAACAAGCTAAAGAATAAAAACAAATTCAAACAATTATAAAAGTTTCCTTAGCACCATTGAAAATATTATCCATTGCATCTTTTGAAAATCTTTTAATTTTTTTATTCTCTTTACTATTAGCCAAAGGTTCAAGTAAATCACCAACTCCCGAATCAATCAAATACTGTCTTTGTAAACTATCTAACTTATTACTTAATTTACTCAAAGTCAAGATTGCCAACTGCTTAATATCTTCATCCCCAAAAACCAACAACGGAACAAGAATATCAATATAACCCGAATCAATCAAATATTGTTGTTGTTTCGTATTTCCATTTTTAGCAATATTGCTAACAATTCTCATAATTTCTAATTTCAAAAATGAATCACTAAACATCAATGCTAAAGGTTTGATATTATTGATGATTTCAAGATCAATTAATTTCTGTTTCAAATTAACATTCCCTTCACTTAAATTAGCGAAAATTGTCAAAGTTCTTGATTTCAAAGTATAGTTTGGATTAGTCATAAAAGGGATTAGTAATTCAATTAGACCCGATTCCATCAAAACTTTTAATTGATTTTCATGACAGTCAGAGGTTAAGTTTTTAATGGCCCAAATTGCATCAGCAGTGGTGTTAAGATCAAGTATTAAAGGTTTGAAAATTGTTAACAAGTCTAGATTAATGATTGCTTGTTTTTTGGACTGATCACCAGCAGAAATGTTGATAAAGATCTTAACCACTTGTTGCTTGATTTCGTCATTTGAACTGTTCATTAGATATTTAATGATTTGTAATAACCCATATTGAATAACTTCATTCTGTCCCTCCACACTAAAAGTCATATTACTAATGGCTGATAAACAATGAATAGTGATTTCATCATCTAATAGTTGAAACCCATTGAAAATTATTGGTAGTGAAATTCTAACAAAGTTTTTAACATAACAAAATTGAAAAATAACATTTTCGACACAACAAACTAAGATTTTGATGATTTCCTTATTATTAACTTGTTTGACTAAAGGATAAAGAAGTTTGAAGATCCCTGAATAAACCACACTTTTGATTTGATGATCATTACCTTGGGTTAAATTAAAAATTAGTGTTAAGACAGATTTTTTCAATTCAAAACTTTCATTTGGTTTTAGTAAAATTGGTTTAATTAATTCAACTGAACCAATATCAAGAATTGCTTGTTTATTAAATTCATCCCCATTGGAAATAGAAGCTAAGATTTCAACTGTCAATAACTTGATATCTTCATTCAATGAAAACAATAAAGGTGGTAATGATGATAAAATTTCATTATCAATGATATTTTGACGTTGAGCATCAGTTCCTTTAGAAACATTATTTATAACTCTTAATGACATGGTTGTAATGGTTTCGTTGACATTATTTAATAATGGTAAAAAAATATTAATAAATCCAAGATCAATGATTGCTTGTTTTTGATTATTATCACCTTCACTGATTCCAATGATAATTTGAAAAGTTGCATTAATCACTTCTGGTTTATAATACTCAGTTGAAGTAACAAGATATTTTTTCAAATAATGTAAAATTCCACAATCAATAACAATTTGTTTACCAAATACATCATTTTTGTTATTATTAACAATGTTACTCAAAATAAATAAACAGTGTTTCTTGATTGAACTACCAGAATTTTTCATAATCGTTGGAATATTACTAATCAATCCAATATCTACCAAATATTGAATATTATATAAATTATTACCATTAGAAACATTTTCAAAAATCTTGATAACTCTTTTTTTAATGCTTGAAGATGGTGAATTAATTAAAGTCATTAAAGTTTTTAAAATTCCTGATTCAATCAAATAATGTTTCAAAACATTGTTACCTTTAGAGAAATTTTGAACGATTTGTAATGATTGTTTTTGAAAAATTTTATCATTTGATAAAACCACAGTATTGATAACTGGTAAAATTGAATTATCCACAAGAAATTTTTTTTGAGAATTTTTACCCTTTGATAAATTTGAAACACATTCTAGAGCATATAGTCTAATAACATTATTGTTATAAGTTATAAAGGTCATGATATGGGCAACCATATCGTTATCTAATAAAATTTGTTTTTGAGCATAAGTACCATCAGCTAAATGTTGAATCAATTGAATTGATTTCCTCAAGATAACTTCGTTATTTGACTCTAGTAATGGCAAGATTTTTTTCAAATATAAATTATCAATTATTTCTTGTTTTTGATCATTTGTTCCCTTTGCAATATTAACCAAAATTTTCAAAGTTTCAATAACAATTGCATCATCATTTTGGTCTGGATTTAAAAAGGAATTAATTGCAATTAAAACTGATGATTCAATCAAAGTTTGTTTTTGAAAAACATTACCAGTTGACAATGAAGCTAAACTACCCAAAGAAAATTTTTGAATCAATTCATTTTCATTAGTTAAAAGAATTAAAATTGAAGAGATTGTTCCAATTTTGATTAAAATTTGTTTTTGTTTTTCGTTACCTTTTGAAATATTAGCAATTGCAAAAACCGCTTGTAATACAACTTCATTACTTTCATCTTGTAGTAATTCAACCAAAGGACGAATTAAGAAATTATTAATAATTGCCTGAATGTTTTCAGGATATTTGGAAACAAGTGAAATAATTTGACATGAAAAAATTCTGATTAAATCAGCTGAAGAACTAATAGTTTTGGAGATATTTTGCAAAAGTCCTGCTTTTAAAAATGGAATTATCAATTTTTTTTTATCAATTAAGGTAATCACAATGGCTTCAAGAGTTAAAATTAAAATATTTTCTTCTTCTACATTTAACAATTCCACCAATCTGTTAATGGCAACTTCTGGAGTAACTGAAGGTTCAGTATCAACTGCTTTATATTGACCGTTTGTATTGGAATTATTACTAATGGTTTGACTCAACTTTTCAGGACTTGTACTATTTTCTTCAGGTTTTTCAGGGAGTAGAACATTATTATTACTACTAGTTGGACCTGCACCGCTAAAACATAGTAGATTATTATCCTTATTAGTATTGTTATTGGAGGATTTTTTTAAATAGTTTGGATTATAATAACAAGCCAACTTTGCCAAATATACAGAAGATTTTCTTTTTTGACTCTTCTTTATATCAGTATGGCCAACCAAGGAGTATCTTAACATGGGGATCTCGTTATTAAGGACCTCTGCCACCGATATGGTCGAGGAATTATTTGAAGCCGAGGAATTCATGGCTAATTTGTTATTATAAAGATTAATAGATAACAGATAGGGGGTTCTGGATTGATATTGGTATTAAATATGAGCAAACAGCACACAAAATGCGAGGGCAAGATAAAAGAAAAGGTACCGGGAAGGTTACAGGGTATCAAAGAGATAAGAAGAAGGCAGAAAGGGAGGTTAATATGGGAAGAAGACCAGCACAGGCTTGAAACCAGAAGCTGTTTGGGATTCTGCGAATTCTGCCATTTTGAAACGCCCTGTAAATCAGCAGCCCTGGTCTTTATAGATAGTGCAAACATTAAAGGAAAACCCACGGATAATGTGTTTTAAAGAGAGCTAAAAACTGGAAAAAGGTAAGATTTACATGGATAAGACATATATACAAGACATTATTCATTTCATTTCGTAAACATTGAAAATAACGGAAAACAACGGTTTTTAGACAGCATAACAGCCAAAAAAGATAAAACAAAAGGACAGAATATTTAGCTTTAAAGATAAAACGTAAATGAGAAACTCAAGAAGACTTCGTTCAGTCGTTCTTCAAAGTTTTTTCCACTTCTTTGGTCACACTAATCGGTTTTTCATCAGTACTTGTGTTTTTATCAGAGTCTTTTTCTTTAGCAGTTTCAGCAGCTTCAGCAGCTTCTTTTTCTTTTCTTTCTTGTTCTTGAATCTTCAATTTGGCCAATTCTAATCTTCTTTGTTTTAATTTGGCTTCATTATCTCTTCTTTCTAATTCTTGAATCCATAATCTTTCTCTCATCTTTGCCTTCTCTTTCAATTGGGCTTCTTTGACTCTAATTGGATCATTTTCCGGATTCCCTTTGAAATCTTGTTGCCAAAGGGCCCCTCCAACCAAGGCCACCACCGTAGCTCCTTGTAATCCCACTCTCCATCTGAACCACTTTTGGGCATCTTTTCTACGTCCACCTCTTAAAGAATGGGCTGCTAAAATCACCGCCCCTGTAGTGGCCAAAGCTCCAAGGGGCACAAGAGGTTGATCCACACACTTTTGGTAACATCTATCGATAAATGGTACATCACTCATAGTTTGTTAGTGTTCTGCTATTGATTGAGCAAAAAAAACATGGTGCAACTTACCGATCAGAAGGGTCTTCAGTATCAAAACTGGATGGAAGACGACCGCTGGACATTATAAAGTGGATTGAGTAATTCTTATTGAAAGAAAAGCTAGATTTGAACCAAAAATTTGGGAGTTTGTTGTGAGTTTGAGGAGAAGAGAAAGAAGATAAGTTTTCTGAAATTTTTTGAGATTTTCATTGGATCACAAGCAGCCAATGAACAAAATATTTGTTCGAAAAAAAATGTTATCAACTTGAGCCACAATTGAAAGTCAGAATGATGGAATTAGAGCACAAAGTGTATACTGATTGTAATTGGAAAAAAACAAAGAATTTTTGGATTATTCTTCACTAAAAAGTTTACAAAATTATTGAATTTACTAGTGAAATCTAATAACATGTTTTCAACTCTCATTTATATTAATTTAGACATGATAGGATATATCAACTTTTATATACAAGATTCAACATCAATCTCTCTTATTTGAAGTTTCTAAAAGTAAGAAACAAGTTTTTTCTAATGATTGTAGGAGTAGTTTTCCATTCTTGAGCTAACTCTTCCAAATTTAACTTTTTAATTAAAACATTTGGAGCCGGTAAATCTCCTTTTGATTTCAAATCAATCAATAAGTTTTCAAGGTTTTTGATGACTTCAGTTTCTTCACTAACTGGTAAAAGTTTCAAGAATGATTCCAAATTCTTGATTTGTTCTTCTTCATGAGAGACTAAATCAAGCCTGTTTAACTTCTTGTATTCTTCAGCACTGCCTTTGGTAGTTTTGATCATCTTATTGATCACTTTGGCAATTCCAAATTCATTGTTTTCTTGACCCTTGGTGTCAATTTCAAAATTCTTTAATTCTGATCTGATTAACTTGATGGTTTCTTTTCTTTTATGGGTTAGTAAAATTATCATACTAAACGACACAATATTATCATATATATAAAAAATCTCAACTACTCACCTAACATTATCTTTAGCAAGCATACTTTTCTTCAAATCAGTCTTTAAAACTGTGGCAAAATCGTTGAAAAATTGATTGGTTTGTTGGGCTCTAATAGAAGATCCAAATCTTCTGACAATAACGGTACTTCTGAACATTTTAATGCTTTTATTGTTGCCAAATTATGGTGAATTTAAAATGTCAAAAACATTTTGAAAAACTCAAAGTAGGAAATATTCCCCGGGTGTGCCACCCCGTAAATGGCTGAATAAATGATTTTGTTCATAATAACAAAAGAAATGGATGATATGTTAGAAGTTTACATTTGGACGTTAGTTTGATCAAAGTAATGATGCTTTTGTGATTTAGTTCATGAATTACTGGCAAAAGTATGGAAAATTTGTCAAAAGTTATGTGAGGAACCAACGGGACGGTACGGACATGGTGGAGTTTTTTTAATAAAAAATTACAATTATTACAAACAACTTCTGGACTTTTTGAGATAGTTCACCATGAGTTACGGAAATAGAGGGTATCTGAACGATCCTTATGAGCAGAATGAGCGGAATGGTGATCCTTACGGGAGAAGTAATGGAATGTACTCCAATAACAACCATAGCACTTCCAGATCAACTATAAACAGACAACAACAACAACAACAGCATCATCAACAACAGCAACAACAGCAACAACAGCAACAACAGCAACAACAGCAACAACAGCAACAACAGCAACATCATCATCATTATCATCAACAACAGCAACAACAACCGCAACAACAGCAACAGCAACAACAAAGATCTTCAGAACCTTCCGAGGAAACCCTATTACACTATTATCAACTACGAACTCTTAATCCTAGCTCTTGGGAGGATTCCACGGCCAAAGAATTCAATTATGAACCCAAAGATACCGAAGATGTGGATAAAGCTTATGAAATCTTGAAAAGTCTTGGAGGTGGTGTTGACAACAAGGTTCGTAACGTGATAGACGAGCCAGATCCATTGGGTTATTTCAGATCAGTCAGCCAAGCATTAAAGGAGAAAAAAATCATCAAAAATGATAATGATCCAAAAAGACTTGAGTATTTTGTGGGTAGTAAATCTTTTAATCCAATTGTATTTTTAAAGAATTTACATGATGGTGATAGTTTCAATACTTTGAATCAATCATTAGACTTTTTAGAGAAAGATATTGCAGAACAAGCTAAACAATTAAGAATGTTAATCAAACAAGAATTCATCAGATTTGTTAAGTCTAAATCTTCTTTAGATCGTGTCTTTGATCAAATTCAAAACACTGGATTACTCAATAATAATACTAATAATGAAATTGAAAATATTAATCCTAGTAATGATAAAGAAAATCCTTTGTTAAAATTATCAAGTGATTTAGCAATTGCCAATTCTAAGGCGTCAGTGATTATTAAACCAATTGTGGATAATAAAAAGAGAGAAAATAATCTAAAAACGGCTTTGGATATCGTGGAAACTAATAAATATTTGTTTGATTTACCGAAAACCCTTACAGATAATATTGAAAATAATGCTTATGATAATTTAACCATCAATTATAATAAAGGAAGAGATTTATATTATTCAATTATGGAAAACTCATCTACCTCAAGTTCTTTAGAAATTACCACTAAGAAATTGTTGGACAGAGTTTGGGAAGAAGTGGTGGCTATTGTTGATAGTTATAAAAAAGATTTGTGGGATAAGTTGGCCATTACTAATTCTTCCGATAATACTTATTTGAACATTATTTCCAAATTATTAGAGTTAGGAGTGGAAGATAATCCAATTACCATTTGGATTGATACTCAATATAAAATTTTAGTCCAAGAAATTAATACCAATTTTGAAAAAATCTTTGAAAACATTATTTCGGTGCAAAATCGTATTTTAGAAACTATATCTACAAAAGATATCACTTTTATCTATTATTTACCAGAATCGTCAACAACAAATCCTGATAAGTTAAATAAACTATCTCATGGATTGGTAGATTCTCCAGAAATTATCGAAATGTGGTTAGTCATTAAAAAATTAATTGATGATACCATTGTTTTATCATCAACAAAATTCAAACAATATTGGGATGTTTGTGAGTTGTTTTTAACTAATAAAGCCCAAGCAACTTTACCAAAAGGTTATAAAAGTGAATCAGAAATTCATCTAAGTTTATCAAGTTATGAGCAAGAAAAAATTATCAAAAATTGTGAAGCTTTAATTAAATTGCTTTGTGGAAATTTCAATAAATTTTTATTTACTACTCAAGATACTTTACCTGAATTGTTAATGAAAAATAGCAATTTTAATAGTAACTATAATGATTATGAAATTAAGCGACCAAGTTATTATGGATTTATCCCACCATTTGCTAATTCTATCAGTACCATTAGATACTTTGAAAAATTTATGATTTCAATTTTTATTGCTTATAATATTTTGGGAAATCTTGGAATTTCTAGCGTGGTTATTGAAACTTTAAAATCATCTTATTCAGTAATTTTGAAGAAATTTATTATTGGTATTTGTTCAACTTGGGTTAATGATGTTTCGTTTATTAATACTTTGGAAGATTTTAGAATTACTAATATCAAAAACGAATTGATGAACTCTAATGATTTAATTGTTAGCAATGAGGAAGAAGCGAAAACAAATATTATTAAGTTCCATGAAATTGATAATAAATCAACTTTATCAGAATTAATTGGAATATACGAGAAATTCGTGATTAAAAATTTAAGAAGTTTAATTTTTATTGATAGTAAATTGGGTAATAATAAAGATTTAATCAAAAACAAAAATATCAAAGTTTTTACAAAACCTGACGAGGTATTTTTTCAATCGATCAATAACTTATTTTTGAAAAATCTTGAAATCTTATTAGTTTCTTTAATGAAAAAAATCACGGTTGAAAATAAGTCAAATGAGAATAATTTGAATTCTAATGATTTATTAATCACCAAGACCACCACTCTTGATCTTTATGAATTATGGGTTTTAGATAATTTCATTGATTTGGAAGATCGGATTTTAAGGGATATTGTTCAGTATTACGATGAAATCATGAATACAAGACTTTTAAAAAATTTGGATAATCTCGAAGTTTTTAATAAATTATTACCAAAATTACAAAAAGGAACATTTAACAATTATTGTGAGACTAAAAAAGAAACTTTGCAAAAAATTATCAATAATGGAATCTTAGCAAAGCAAAATAAATTAATTTGGGACTCCTCATTTGCTCCTAAAAAAATTAGTAATTATATTTATGAATGTTTTACTTATTTGGTTATTTTACATTCTACCATCGCCAAAGTATCATCAACTTTAACAATTACAATTATTCATGAACTTCAAACCTATATTACCACCCAAATTTATGAACTGTTAAGACAAATCAATGATTTCTCTACCAGCGGATTACAACAAATTGCCATTGATATTCAATTCATTAAAAGAATCTTTGGGAAAAACACTTCTTTCAAATTGGGTAAAACTGCGGCTGCTAATTTGAATTTAATTGTATTGAAAATCATAAAATCAAGAACTGATCCAGAAATTATTTTAAATAGTGTGGATTCCTTAGTTGATACTAATATTCAATATTCAAAAGTTACTTTTGCTTGTCTTAGAGGTTGATAAATGTTTGGTTATTTACAAAACTTTTTTCAAAATCAAATTCCTTAAAAAAAAAAAAAAAATTACACTATTAACAAGTTTATGTTACTTTTGAAAATTCTCTATCTTCCCATTTTTCGTGAAGTTCCCAAATCAAATCTTCTAATTGTTCCTTTGCGTCTCTACTTTTTCTTTTGAAAGTATGCAATAATTGTGTAAGTTTTAATTTTGCATAACGTTGTTCAAATTTCAATTGTTGCTTCAAAATTTCAAGTTTTGTTTGTTTTGGTTGATCTCTGAAATTAATTCTTTCTTTTTTATACTTACCAGTTTCTGGATTGTATTTTAAAACTGGTACGTCTTTAGGATTTTCAATCTCTTGTAATAAAAGAAATTCTATTCCTTTATATGTAAGAAATACTTCATATTCTCCATTTTCATCTGGTGGAGAGTCAATAAACTCCATTATACCTTTTCCATTATGCATCAATGCAATCGTTTGACGATTCTTGGAATCTGAATCAGACTCTATATCAGTACCATTAAGACCAGTTTTTTCATCATGTTCACTGGCTGTTCGAAAAGAAGCCGATTCTGAATCTGAATCTGAGTAACTGATAGATTTGACTTCAGCTTGAGGAAGAACTGCCGCAAAGATCAAACTTGACCATAAAAGCAAACATAAGAAAAAACTTTTCATTTTAAGTATTGTTTTGATTGATTACACAATGACTAGTAGTATTAATCAAAGGAATATTTGAACTTTTTATAGTTTTCTTTCTTCACGCACGGAGTAGTTAAAGGCTTCAAGCTCTTAGAGAATGTGCCATAACTTCAAGAAATATGACAAGGCAACTGTGTCCCATGGTGCAAATTTGGACAGGAATGATAATGAAGGGAACTATAATCGTAACTTGACTTGGTCGTCAATCAATTACAAGTTTATAGGCAACAAGTATTAATATATATTAATATGGCTAATAGTGGTATTTTTTGGGTAGTTTTTTCGGTGACATATTCTACTAAATTTGATTTTAAACACTTGTAGTGCAATCTTAAATAGTCTGCGAATATTCCACTACAAAGATTATATCATTATCAATTTCAAGTCTTCTCAATTTCCATAATCAATGAATATAAAAGGAATTCAGTTCAATTTGTTATATGAAAATGCAGGGCCGCATAACCAGTTGGTGTTTTTTTTTGTTCAAATTAAAAATCAGCATTTTGACATTTCTCGTTGCAAATTCATCATTAATTAATTCATCATTCTGAAGTGATTTATATAATTAGGATTGATTGATCATTTTGTTGCAATAGATTGAACAATAATATAATAAACAATGTCGGATCCAAGTTCTATTAATGGTATGTTTTTATATTTTTTCACTGTTTTTCATAAAATTGCCACCTTGAAAGATTCAATTTAAAACTCTTTCAAAATTACCAATGATTGAAGTTCAGTGATATTGCATATAAATAAATATCTTCAAAAACTAACTAGCTATCTTTAGGTGGCTCTGCCGTGGCAATGGTGGGCAAAGACTGTGTGGCAATTGCTTGTGATTTACGTCTTGGGAATCAATCATTAGGAGTTGCTAATGATTTTGAAAAAATCTTTAATTATGATCATACATTTTTAGCCTTAACAGGATTAGCATCAGATGTGATTACATTATCAGAATCTTTTAGACTTAAAACCAATTTATATAAAATGAGAGAGGAAAGATCAATTGAACCGGAAACTTTTGCTAATCTAGTTTCTTCGTCACTTTATCAAAAGAGATTTGGTCCTTATTTCATTGGACCTCTTGTTGCTGGAATTAATTCATTAACAGGGAAGCCATTTATTTGTGGATTTGACTTAATTGGTTGTATAGATTATGCTAAAGACTTTGTGGTTTCTGGGACCGCTGCTGATCAACTTTTTGGGATGTGTGAATCTTTATATGAACCAGATTTAGAACCAGAAGATTTATTTGAAACAATCAGTCAAGCTTTCATGAATGCTGTCGATAGAGATGCTCTTTCTGGTTGGGGTGCCGTGGTTTATGTTATTACTAAAGATAAAGTTGTTAAAAAATTATTGAAAACTCGTCAAGATTAGTTTATTTATAAAACATTGAAATTATCTGTTAATTTATCGAATTTAATTGTAAGAAATGAGTTTGATTGTTAAAAACAGTATTTTCAGAGCCTTACAGTTTTCTCCTTGTTATCTTTGAAATCAAAACAAGATGTTTTCAAACCTCAAATGCCGACTTACATGAAAGTTCTCTCATAGATTCAATAACTTTCATTAAAGGTTTCATATTCTGTTGAAAACAATTTTGAAATCTTTCCCATTGCGCCCAAATGCATACAAAATACATTGAGAGCCTCACCATAGTTCCTAAAATACGCAATACATTCTTCATATAAACATCAGAATGAACAAAACTAGTAGTTCTTACAATTTTTCAGTTATCAAACATTAATGCATGTCGAGATTTACATCAAAATGGTTTCACGTGCCCTTCAAAATCAAAAAAATCCTAAAATTTTGTGAAATTTTCGAAAAAAAAAATTACTCACACAAATTAACACAAGGCAAATTTTATTCCTTAAGATCAAAACATGGCTCCTGCTGCTCCGGTTGTTGAAAAAGGGAAACCTTTAGTTCTTGAAAACACCACCAAGAGAGATGCGTTGATTGCCATTGAAAAATCCTATCAAAAGAAATGGCAAGAAGAAAAAGTCTTCGAAATTGATGCTCCTTCAATTGATGAAGTTGATGCTGAAGTTTTTGGTGATTCTCTTCGTGATGAAAATCCAAAATACTTTGCTTCTATGGCTTATCCTTATATGAATGGTCGTCTTCATGTTGGTCATGGTTTCACTTTATCAAAAGTTGAATACATGACTGGATTTGAAAGAATGAATTTTAAAGAAGGCACCACTCCAAAAAGAGCTTTATTCCCCTTAGGTTTCCACTGTACTGGGATGCCAATCAAATCTGCAGCTGATAAGATTGTTAGAGAAGTAGAATTGTTTGGTAAAGATTTTGCAGGATTTTTTAAGCAAGAAGCAGAAGAAGCTACTGAAGAAGGAGCAAAGGCTAAAGCTGAAAAAGACGCCGTTGATAAAGCTGCCGCTGATGCGAAAGCTGCTGCTGGAAAAGAAGATGTTTCCAAATTTAAGGCTAAAAAGGCTAAAACCGTTCAAAAACAAGGAAAAGGTAAATATCAATTCCAAATTCTTAATCAAAGTGGTATCCCAATTGAGGAAATTCATAAATTTGCTGATCCTGAATATTGGTTATACTATTTTCCACCTTATTGTCAAGAAGATGTTACTAATTTTGGTGGTAGAGTTGATTGGAGAAGATCTATGATTACCACCGATGTTAATCCATATTATGACTCTTTTGTTAGATGGTCAATCAATAGATTAAAGGATCTTGGTAAGATCAAATTTGGGGAAAGATACACCATTTATTCTGAAAAAGATGGACAAGCTTGTATGGATCATGATAGATCAAGTGGTGAAGGTGTTGGACCACAAGAATATACTGGTATCAAAATTGAATTATTAGAGTATAATGATCAAGTTAGTAAAATCTTTGAAGAAACTAATTTTGATGTTTCTGGTAAAAAAGTCTATCTTGTGGCTGCTACTTTAAGACCAGAAACCATGTATGGTCAAACTTGTTGTTTTGTTTCACCTAAAATTAATTATGGATTATTTGATGCTGGTAATGGTGAATATTTCATTACTACTGAAAGAGCGTTTAAAAATATGTGTTATCAAAAATTGACTCCAAAACGTGGTTTGCATGAAGCTACTTTAATCATTAATGGTAAAGCTTTAGTTGGATCTAAGATTCGTGCTCCATTAGCCGTTCATAAAGAGTTAAGAGTTTTGCCAATGGAAACCATTTTACCAAATAAAGGTACTGGGGTAGTTACTTGTGTTCCATCTGACTCTCCAGATGATTTTGTCACCATGAAAGATTTAGTTAATAAACCAGAATATTACGGAATTGAAAAATCTTGGGCTGAAGTTGATGTGGTTCCTGTTCTTAAAACTGAAAAATACGGTGAAATCACTGCCAAAACTCTTGTTGAACAATTAAAAATTCAATCACCAAAAGATGCTGTTCAATTAGCTAAAGCTAAAGAAGCCGCTTATAAAGAAGGTTATTTTAATGGGGTTATGACTATTGGTAAATATGCTGGAGAAAAAGTCGAGTTAGTTAAACCAAAGGTTAAAGCCGATATGATTGCTGCTAAAGAAGCTTTCACTTATAATGAACCAGAATCTGCAGTTGTTTCTAGAAGTGGAGATGATTGTGTGGTTTCCTTAGAAGATCAATGGTATATTGATTATGGTGAAGAAAATTGGAAAGCTAGAGCTTTAGAAGCTTTACATGGTATGAAAACTTATGCTCCAGAAGTTACCAATGCTTTTGAAGGGGTCTTAGATTGGTTGAAAAATTGGGCTTTAACCAGATCTTATGGTTTAGGTACCAGATTACCTTGGGATGAATCTTTATTGATTGAATCTTTATCTGATTCTACCGTTTATCAAGCTTTCTATACTGTTGCTCATTTATTACATAAAGATTTCTTTGGTGCGGAAATTGGTCCATTAGGTATCAAACCAGAACAATGTACTGAAGAAGTTTGGGATTACATCTTTATGAGAAAAGAAAATATCAAGTCTGATATTCCAATCAAATCTTTGCAAGCTATGAGAAGAGAATTTGAATTCTTTTATCCATTAGATGCTTCAGTTTCTGGTAAAGATTTAGTTCCAAATCATTTATCTTTCTGGATTTACACCAATGTTGCAATTTTCCCAAAAAAATTCTGGCCAGGTGGTGTTAGAGCTAATGGACATTTATTATTGAATAACGCTAAAATGTCCAAATCTACCGGTAATTTCTATACTTTGAAAGATATTGTTGATAAATATGGGGCTGATGCTGTTAGAATTGCTTTGGCTGATGCTGGTGATTCAGTTGAAGATGCTAATTTTGATGAACAAAATGCTTCTGCCGCCATCTTAAGATTATTCACCTTTAAAGAATGGTCACAAAATGTGGTGGATTCCAAGAAACTTTTGAGAACCGGTCCAATTGATAAAAATTTCTTTGACTTAGCTTTTGAAAATGAAATGAATGCTTTAATTGAAGAATGTTATACTTCCTATACTGAAACTAATTTCAAATTTGCCTTGAAAGCCGGATTATTTGATTTCCAAACTGCAAGAGATTATTATCTTGATATTTGTGGAGGTATTGAAAATGTTCATCATGATTTAATTTTACGTTACATTAAACTTCAATGTTTATTAATTGCCCCTGTTGCTCCACATATTAGTGAATATATTATTAATGAAGTTTTGGGAGAAAAAAATCTTAGTGTTCATTCAACTCCTTTCCCAAGAGCTAATAAACCAATTGATGTGGGTATTGCTGGTGGTTTGAAATATATTCGTGGTCTTGCTAGAGCAATTAGAGAATCCGAAATGAATCTTATTAGACCAAAGGGTAAAAAAGGGGCTTCTATCGATGCGGAAAAACCAGTGTCTATCACTCTTTATGTTGCTTCTACTTTCCCAGAATGGCAAGATAAGTATTTGGAAATTGTTCGTGAATTATTTGAGGCTCAAACTTTGAATGATAATAAAGTTGTTAAATCTAAGATTGACGGTAAAGATATCAAAAAAGTTATGCCATTTGTTGCCAATATAAAAGTTAGATTAACTCAAGAAAAACCAGAAAGTGTTTTCAATAGAGAATTACCATTTGATGAATTAGATCTTGTGGTTGATTGTTTGAAAATTTTACAAAAATCTACTATGAAACTCAATGTTGAAAAAATCAATGTTATTAGTTTCAAGAGTGGAGATCTTAAAGGTAAAAATGTTACCACTGGTGAAGAAGTTGATATTCCAAAATCTAAACCAGTTGAAGCCGCTGTTCCAGGTAATCCAGGTATTGTCATGGCTAATATTTGAATTTTTTAAGAATGTTTTTATTTATTTTATTTTATCTTCTTTTATTATAATCCTGTTGTATATATGACAATTATTAGATCTTTGTCTATTTTAATATAATCTAATTCTTTATAACAATTATAATTCGATACCGGTTAAATAAATCGGTTATTTGAACTCATTTGGCCCAGGGTAATAGCACAGGGGCTTCAAATTAAATGTTTTTGACAACTTCAAATTTACAAAAATAAAGTGGAGAGATTAATAACATTTCAATTAAACTAAAAATGTCCAATATTAGACAAGATCTTGTGGAAAGCGCAACAGAATTCTTAAAGAATCCTCAAATTCAAACCTCTCCAATTGAAAAAAAAGTTGAATTTTTAAAGTCCAAAGGATTAAACGATGAAGAGATCAATACAGCCTTAAGTTCATTTAATAATCCCAAGACTCCAACCAGCAGTTATGCCTTTAATGAAACCCAACAAATCATCTCCTCTCCTCCTCCAATTCCCGAGCGTGATTGGAAAGATTATTTCATCATGGCCACCACCACTGTTTCTTTGGGTTATGGGATTTATTATCTTTTCAAAAAAGTGTTGATTCCCACAGCAATGCCTCAATCATTCAATCAACTTGAACAAGATAAAGAATCCATCAACCAGGAATTCAGTCGGATCCAAACTTTATTAGACGCCTTGGAAGAGAATAATTCCAAGTTGGTTGATCATGATAAAGAAAATTCTGAAAAATTAGATGTCACAGTGACGAAGATCAATAATTTGATAATCAACGTCAATGAAACCTTGAGTAAAAACAGCGATGATTTGAAATTGATTAAATTGGAACTTGATAAATTGAAGAATAATTATAGCGAGCAAACAAGAACGGTGGAAAATTTGGTTGATAATAAATTGAATAATATTAATAATGAACTAGAATCTTTGAAGAAACTTTTGAATTCTAGATTAAATGATGGTAATGTTGATGGAGGAAGCAGTTTGAATGGAAAGGGTAATAAGGGAGTTCCATCGGCCAGTTCAGTTCCTTCAGCTGCGGATATTTTAAAAATGGCTAAAAGTAATAATAATTCAAGTGTGACGATAAATAATGAAAAAGAAGAAAAAAATGAAGAAATTGATCGTAGTTCAATCCCTGCTTGGCAATTAGCTGATAATTAATAGTTAAGTAGTTAAATAATAATTTTAAAATTTACAATGTAAAATACTAAATGTTTATCTTTTGATTAATAATCTAAAGGAAGATTCTATACAGTTCTTGATATCTTTATAAGTAACAATCATACAAGTTGTTTCATCTTTACTAACCAATAATATTTTTTCTTCAACTCCAACATCTAATTTATTGAGACAACTTAATACATGAACCAAATCAACTACTGGTTTACCTTCTTGATTAACTTGATGAAATACGTAATCAAAAAATAACTTAATTTGGTATCTTTCCCCAGTCTCTGACCATGATAAATCCCCATCAAATTCTGGTCGATCAAGTATGAAATTTATTTTGGTTAATAATCTTACTAGTCTATCATTTTCAATTTCACTCGATAATGTTGCCTCGAATTGATCACTAATATTGGCAATTTGATTAAACGAATAAAGAATATGTGGACCAATATAACTATTGAATTTTTGAATTGTAGGAACATCCGAAGTGAACCCAAGTAAATATTTGAGGGCTTCTTTTAATTCTTCAGAATAATAATTTAAATTATTAACAAAAGTTGAATCTTCATAACTTGTTTCAATCAAAGCAATTCCATTATTATAACACATTAATTCTAAAATCAATTCTCCAAATTTTTTCAAATCAATTTTTTGTAAATATGAATAATACTCAATCCTACTATTAAAACCCAACTCTTTTGATTCTTGAACATCATTATCAAAATTTATAACATCGACAATTCCGCATCCACTTAGCATAATTCTATTTTTAGTCCCTGTCAAGATCAATTTATCCAAATTCAATAATCGAACTGCCATATTTTTAGTATGAACTGTTGATAAAATATTAGATATTTGAACAATATAATGCCAAATTATTGATTCTGGAGCCGATTTAATTTTGAATTGATGAGCTTCTTTTAAAGTTTTACTTAATGGATAATAATCATGAACAAAATATAAAGAATTATCACCGAATGATAAACTTGTAAAAGCTTCTTCAATACCAATAATTGAAGCATTATAAGACGAAATACTTTTCCATTTATTAATCACTGATAATGCTTTTTCATTAATTAATTGATAACCTTCAAGTCGTCTTAAAACATATGGATTTCCATTTCTATTAGAAAAAACTTTATATAAAGAATTCGAAACCCCATAGCTTTTTGTAGTTTTTTTCAAAGTCTTGTCAAGAGGTACTAAACTATGATAGACAGAAACATATTCTGGTAAATTTGAATGTTGAATGGTTTGTAAAGTTGCTTCATTTCTTTTTAACAATAATTCTCTTAATTCGTTGGCTAAAAACAATGTATGAGAATCTTCTTCATTGGATGCCAAGTAATTGCCTGCTCCTCGACGATGTAAACTTAATGGATTAGGAGCATAAAGATGATATTGTAAAGGGTATGACACTGAGGGCTCAGTGAAAAACATTTCCTGAGAAGGTTGGCCTTGAGGAATAGTGGAATAAGGATTTACCATTTCTTGGGCCATATAATTTTCTTGTTGTGGGATTGGTGGGGCATTGATATGAGTAGGTGATGGAGGGGGCATTTGTGATAACTGAACCCCAGAAGCCATCCCCATTGGAGGAGGTAGTTGTGGCGGTGGCTGTTGTTGTTGCTGTTGCTGCTGTGATAAAGACGGAGGTAATTGTTGAGCTGAAGAAGAAGAAGGCAATTGTTGCAGCTGTGATAATGATGGTTGTTGTGATAACGTTTGAGACAACAGTTGTTGACTTCCCATGATTGAACTGCCTTGAAGATAAGGATTCTGGGTCAAAGGACTTGCAGAAGGTTGAAATCCTGGGCTATCAAAATTATAAGTGGCACTGGCCATAGGCAATTTATTAAGCTTTCTTTCTGGAGTCAATGGGGTATTATTGGTTAAATCATGATCATCTTGAAAAGAATCCACACTAGCAGAAGTCAAATTTGACAGTGGAACAAACGCAGGGATTTCATTCAAATTGGCAGAAAGTTTCTGAAACTTTGATTGAGAAGCGGGTTTGAAAGAACTGGAACTGAGATTGAATTTGGTGACTGAACCAACATTACTATTGGAGTTTTCTGAAGTTTGGATTGGTTTATTTTGAGAAGTTGACGAGTACTCCGAACTCAAACCGTTACTATTGACAGTGCCTTGGTTAGACTTGGGCAAATCCTCGCTGGATCCGGTTTCTTTGGCCTGCTTATGATCGTGTCTAAAGGCACAACCTTTGTTTTCATATTTGCAGAAGCCATAAATGGTGATGTTCTTGCATGGAACGGTTCTAGCCCAATCCATGTCGTTAGTGGATTCTAATGTGAGTTAGTGTGGGGGCCTTCATTAAATATGTTTATTTTAATGATACGTACTGATATCGGGCATTGTATCGCCTGTTGGACCTGGTTTGGTTGGTGTTTGAATCTCTGCTCTTCTTCGCGTTGTTTGTTGTTTTTGTGTCTGTATCTGCGCGGGCTCGTAACTAAATATTATAGTGGCTCGTGGGCTGTGTTTTTTACAATAATACTCTGCAATAGGAAAGAGAAACAATCTTTGGAAGTGATATTATTGAAAATATAAATAGTAGAAGATTGATACGTAATAAAGATTTATAATCCCATCATTTTATAACAAATTATACAACAACACACTGAATAATGGTAATCCATAATCAAATTGCAATTTTCCTGCTTGATTACCAGAACTAGAAGATTCAGTATTACTGGCACTTTCCATGGTCATGGACACGCTCATATCATCAGAAGAAAAAGATTTTGTTGAGGTGGTGGACATCATCATATCCATGGACTCCATCCCAGACATTGCCATGGTAGAAGTGGTGATTTCAGAAGACATTTTAGAGGTTGTCTGAAGATTAATTATTGATATTTTTTTTAAATAATATTTTCTTAAAAAGCTTAAAAGAAAGAAATGATTTGAAGTACTGAAGTCCCAGTGGAAATTCTTATCTATTAATAACAATCAAAGATAACAAATTAAGAGCAATTTTTAATATTGGCATTAGACTAAATTCTAGAGACTAAAATCTAACAACGCGGCTTAAAATGCAAACTGATTATTACAGCATCTTGGAAAGATGCATGTACCATAAGTAAATACTCCATACCATCAAACATTCAAATGTCATAATCACCATAAATTCCATCACAGATTTGCCTTTTATTAACAATTTCATCAATGAAACGGCTCATGTATGTTGAAAATTTCCGCCTCTTTTTCTGTATCACATGACCAAGGCCACCTTGCCAAAAATTGCCATAAAGCACTGAATCATTTCTTGAGAATCTTTTTCCATTAGGATAACAATTATTCAGTTCTTATATTGGCTTGTCAGTGTATAATGGCTTGCCAATTCACTTTATCGCATATCCTCCTGGTCTTAGCTGGTCTAGTCCTTGTGGGATTGATCATTGTATGTGACATTTTTGAATTTTTCAGTATTATTATTTGTATTAACAATTTAGTTGTACATTATCATTAAATTATTAGCCCATATTCCAAGAAAAGCTTACAAATCAGAACTTTATTATCAAACCACTACTAATGTCCCGGGAAAATTCTCCGATCCATTGCCATTACCTTCTGCTAATACTCCAACATCGGATGGAATTGTGCTTAGTGTGGTAATCCCATGTTATAATGAAGTTGGTAGATTAAAACCCATGTTAGATGAAGCCATTGAATATTTGACCAAAGATCCAGTCTTGTCCAAAGGATTTGAAATATTATTAGTTGATGATGGTTCAAAAGATGATACTTTTAATTATTCCTTGAAAACTGCAGAATCTTTCAAATTAACTCCAGGAGTATTTAGAGCAGTGAAATTGGCAAAAAACAGAGGCAAAGGAGGAGCAGTAGCCCATGGGTTACAACATACTAGAGGTAAATACTCAATTTTTGCCGATGCTGATGGTGCTTCCAAATTTTCAGATGTTTCAAAATTGATTCAAGGCGTGGAAGAGTTACAAAAAAACAAAAAAGATGAATTACCAGTGGTGGCAATTGGATCAAGAGCTCATATGGTCAATACCGATGCAGTGGTTAAACGTTCGTTTATTAGAAACTTTTTGATGTATTCTCTCCATACTTTACTTTTCATCTTTGGAATTAGATCAGTTAAGGACACTCAATGTGGATTTAAATTATTCAATAAAGGTGCCATTGAACAAATTATTCCATATATGCATATTGAAAGATGGATCTTCGATGTGGAAATCTTGATTTTGGCAATAAGAAAAAACATCCCCATTCAAGAGATTCCAATTTCCTGGCATGAAGTCGATGGGACAAAGATGGATTTAGCGGTCGATAGTGTCAATATGGCAATTGATTTAGTAGTGATTAGATTTGCTTATTTATTTGGGATTTATAAGGATTATAAGAAATCGAAAATTGATTAAGTACATTTAATAAATAAAACTGAATAATCGTGTATATTGTAAAAATCAAATAACTTTTTCTTTGACAAAAAAAGTCTTCAAATGTTTCATTTGCCAAATTCCAATCCCGATCAACATGAATAATTGGAATAAAGTCCAGCGAACAATTCTTTCATTAGCACTTTCACTTTGATCTCTAAAACTTGCTTCTCTAGCTCTAATGTTATCATGTTCAATCTTAATTTCTTCTGCTCTAGCTGCAAGTTCGTTGACTTTCCATTGCACGTAGCCTACTTGGTCCATTTTCTTAGTGTCGATAATGTTACTATGACCGAACACTAAATCGATAAATATTCTGAATTGTGCCAGTTTGTCGGGTTTATATTGAGAAGTAAGACAAAATTTATGTTCTCCAGCCGCCAATGAAGTAAATGTGAATTCTCCTTTAGAAGCCAACAGTTGAGATACCACTCTATGATCATTATCAAAAGTTTCGTCCACGGTAATGTAGATCTTCAATTCTGAAGGTCTAACAAATTGTTGTGATTCTAAATCTTCAACTAATTCCGCATCATATTTCACCACCACCAAAGTGTCTGTCGGGAGCTCCTCAAAGAAACATTTCGTTGTTCCTTGTTTGTTGTAAAAATGAATCGCCTGGCATTGAAACACTAACAAGGCGAGAACAATTGAGAACAACATGATCAACTCTTTCAAGATTTCTTTAATTGTAAAGTGTCTCTTTAAACTTGAAAGTTTTGGGTTCCAAATTTTGGCGTAGTAATAGGCGGGGCTCGCAATGTTGCGTTTGCAAATTTACAACATCAAAAACATCAAAACATTAATACAAATAATCTATAGACGGGTTCTTGTCTCCTAGAATTACTCTCTCCGACTCAGGCTTCTCTGAGAACTGGTTCTTGTATTGAACAGTCCGCTTTAAACGGTTCTGTTTTGCAATAATCCAAAGATAAACAAAACATAGAATTAATGATGAAACTGAGATTAAAAATCCCACTAAGAACCCCCTACTATACCGTGTGGAATCATCATAAAATGTGAAAATTCCTAACAATCCCCCAAGAGAACTGCAACTGATTTGTAATGATATCCCAATACTTTTTCTTAAATGACCACAAAGATTAGTACTGGCCCAACATATCATGATTGGCATGGCAGTAAAAGCTCCCATTGCAAATAAGAAACAACCAGAATATTTTAAATTATCAGGTAGCTTCAACGTGGGAGAAGAATACATCATTCCTCCCCCAACTATCATTAACAAAACATTCAATAAAAAGAACCCACCTCGATGTTGATTAACCCATTTGTTGGAGACATAACTACTGATATTTGACCAAAAAAAAGCAGTTATCCAGGGGAAAATTGATAACTCATTAGCATGGCTAATCCCCCCTCCCACCACTTGTAATACAAAAACAGGACTAAATAATGAATAAGCAGTGGTACAATAACCAACTCCAATACTGGCCAAAGCAGGTAAATAAATCATGGGATCAGTAGTGGACGTATAAACGTCTTTGAAATTCAATGGGATGTCATAGCCTGATTCACCATAGTAGAGTTTTAATTTTTCAATCAAAAAACAAGTTTCATTATGATTTAAAAAACTGGCTCCTTCTGGGAAATCTGGAGCAATGAGAAATACTAATATTGACATTATCATGGTGACGGTTCCTTCAATTTTCAATAACCAACGCCAACCATGGAAAGTAGATAAAGAGTCCTTGATTTTCTCATCAACCAAGTAAGCAATGAAAGTTGTAAAAACCCCCGAAATACAACTAGCAGAAAAAATAGCCAGAAACCGTGGTTGAGATTCTCTTTTTGTGTAATAATGTGACAAAATATAGAAAATTGACAGTTCCAGAAACGATTGAAACAAACCATGTAAGAATTGACAAATAACAAAACTAGCATAATTTTGTGTGAATCCCGTACCGAAACTGATTGATCCATAAAGTAATATGGCAACACTTAATAACCCATGAGGTTTGATGAATTGTAGTAAACTATTAGCAAAGAATTGGCCAATGATATAGGGAATGAAGAAGGCAACATATGACATGAAGAATTGGAACTGGGTGATATGTAAACCTTTATAGATTTGCTCAATTTGTAACACTCCAAATGATCTGTTTAAGTAACTTAAAAAGAACACAATAATGAACGGAGGGATCACATGAAGATCGATTTTCCACCTTAAAGATTTTTCATCGATATGGTATTTTTTGGCAATTTCTTGAACTTTTAATAATTTTGATTCCTCTGAGATCAAATGAAGATCATCTAATGAATTTAAATCTTCTTCATCGAATTCGGTGACCCCAGAAAAAATACTATCCAGACTAAGTCCAAACGTTTTGGTATAACTCTGAAGCCCACTCATCTTGTCAATTCACAATATAAAATCATAAAAATTGGGAAATTTTTCAATATAAATAAGTTGCATTTGTACCGTTTATAAGGAAAATACCGTGCCGTGTGAATTTAAATCCACAAAACATCCATTACAAAATTGATTTATGGGAGCTTCTTATTGTTCAATAAGGCTTCATGACCCGTGTTAAGTGAGAATGCCTAAGGGTTAAGAAATGTCAAGAAAACTTTGAATGATTTCATGTAAATATGGTAAGCACTATCAATAACTTGTGCTATGTTATTGAACTGATGTATCTGCGAAACCATTGCCGTAACATACCGTGGGTGGTAGCTTAAACTTCAAACAGTTCTGAATCATTTTCCAACGATATCACCATTGCAAATGTCAAACTTGGTATTTCATGATTATGATCATTATCCTTTGAGTACATTTCCCCGCGGAATTTGACATTCCAATTGATGAATATTTTGAATTACTCAAAGAAAAAGTTACCACAATGGAGTCAGGTTAGTTAGTGCGCTTTTTATCAAACCTGTGAAACTAAAATAAATGGGTTTGTTTTAAAACTTAAAGGTTAAAGTCCAGTTACCAAAGATCGGATTTTTAATTTTCATAGCTCATGAGTCACCATATTTATTTATTTTAAAAACATTGATTATATCAAAACACCATTTTTAAATTTATAACTTTGAATTCGCATTGACTTTTGACAGAAAGTTTGAGAAATTGTAATTTACTTACTTCTTTTTGTGTTCTTTAATGCACACAGTCTTTACTTTAGAAAAAAATATATTTGCTTACGAGAACCCATATTAGATCATCATTTAAGTTATGCTAAGAGAGTATAAACCTATCATATCATTTATTACAATCCAATATCTATAAACAAGAATATAAACAAGAATAAAAAAACAAAAAAAGCAGAAATCCCCCGAATAAAAAATTATCCAACTTTGAAGATACTTCAACTCTTCAACCCTCTTTGTTTTAACTCCAAATCCAACGCCACACTTGGTTCATTCACAATATAATTGACCCTGTTTCTGTAGGTTTTCACAATGGCATTATGCTTTGAGAATTTCAAAAAACGATTGTATTTCCCATTATTTGATTTGATTTTTTCCGGTTTCTTAACAAGACCTTCCACTTTTTCATCAAAGGATAATTGCTTTCTGATGTATGGTTTTTGTTTTTTGAACTTGGAAATAGGCATGATTTTTAATACTATCTCTTTATACCCATCATCTATTTTCAATGGGTTTTCAACAAATTTCCCGTTTTTCCAATTTAAATGTTCTTTCATCATTTTTTTGAACATTACTTCTTCTTCTGTTAAGGCTGGAGCAAATTTCAACATCTTTTCAGCAAATGGGTTTTTTAAAGATAATCCCCTTGCTCTATTTAACCAATATGCCGCATTATAGACAATATTCCCCTTTGTTGCTTTATAAGCATCGTGATAAAGAATTCTTAATAATTGGTTGGAGTATTGGGTATAACCTAATTTAACCCCACATTTTATCAAATTATGATGGGTTAAAATATCTGGTTTGATTCCAAGTTTTTTGAAAAAGTTCAATACGCTATAACAATAATCAAATCTTTCAATTTTGCTAAAATGAATAAGAAAAACATTTAATGTAGAAACATGAGGGAAGATTTTTGTATTTTTGATTTGAATATATTTGATAAACATTTCCCAAGCTTCAGAATACTGTTCCTTTATTAAGAAATTCTCAATCAAGATATTCAAACTGGCATTATTCAAATTCTCCAACTTGTAATCTTTGCTAATTTTTTCTAAATTTTTTAACACTTCTTGTGGTTCCATGGAGTTTAACAAATTTTTTAATATTGAGTTGATCAAATTCACCGATAATGGGATCTTTTTCTTAGTTAAAAACTCAATCAAGATAATCTTTGAAGTGATCTCCGGTAAAGCATTATAAATGTACAAGAAAGTATCAATGTTTGGGGTTAAATCATATTGAACCATTGTCTTTAACCATTTCAAAATCAATCCATTGGAATTCATGACATTTGATGGGAACTTCATGGTTAAGTCAATACCTTTTAAAAACAAATTGATAGTTTCAATATTAGGAATGATTTTCAAATTATTTAATTGAACATAATATTCCTTCATCGAGGCTAAATCTTTTTTTTGTAGATAAAATTTTATCACTTGATTAAAAATATTGATATTGTAACAATATTTTAAATTGGGATTATTGCCATTTTTCAACAACTCTCGTAGAATCTTAGAGATTATCCCATTGGTTTTGGAGGATTTCTTGTAATGATAAATTGTGTTTGTTAATTGATAAATGTAATCTTCCATGATTTTTTCATTGAAGATTTTGGGAATCTCGGGAATTTCCTCATATGATTGGTACTTATACTGTTTGATTTTCGGCTTTTCAAATGATTCGTCAATTAACTTATCAATATCAATCAGTTCATTCAAAATATTTAAGATCTCGTAAGTTTGTATTTGCGTTAATTTGAATAAATTTTCATCATTTATAGCCTTCGATTTTAGATGATTTTCTGCTTTTTCTTTATTAATCTTATTATCTCTTTCATAATTGACTCGCTCTACCCATTTACTCTTACTGGCCTGATAACTGTTTTTAGGAATGAGTTTAACGTATTGGGAAATGATTTTTCGTGAAAATCTTGAATTTTTACCCACTAATGGAACGAATTTCTTCACCTCTTCGGGAGATAGATGGGCAGAATCAAAAAGCGGCTCAGCTGGTTTGGAAATACTCCTTAGAAGGGTCTTTTTGAACATATTGTTGATCTCATTTCACCAAACAATTGTTAAATTTGTGAAAAAGGTTTAAATAATTTTGTCAAAAACAAAGTCATCCGTACACCAAATTGAACAAATTTAAAAAAAAAAAAAATTTCTTAACAAAAACACAAAAGAATTCAATTTCTCTTCTCATTTCACAAACCATTCAATCATGAGCAGCAGAGAAGGTTTCGTCCCCGCCAGCAACATCAGTGCTGCCGCTTCCGGGTTCTCCTCCATCAAGAGTTACGGAGTTAAGTACATTTGTGCTCAGTGTGCCACCACTTTCACCTTGGGGAAATCAGAATCAATCAGATGTAAAGAATGTGGCCATAGAGTGATATATAAAGCCAGAACCAAAAGAATGGTGCAATTTGAAGCAAGATAATGGCTGGATGATGGCACTTTGTATACTATATTATTAATAAATTGGGATTAATTTTATTTGAGTAATATTGTAATCATTATAATAAACTTTACATGGGAAAACATTCAAATCAACTCATTGTAATTCATTATACAACTTTTCTAATAAATTCAATAAATTTTCAACTCCATCTAGTACATTGTTATCAGGTCCTTTGCCAGGGACCAATCTAGCATGAGCAAAATCGATTAAGTTCAAGGAACTAGTAACAGGACAATCTTCTTCACTGTTCTCATCATTATCTTCATCCTCTTCATCAACAATTTCCATTCTAATCAATGGATCATCGTTATCCCCTTTCAATTTCCAACGATTTTTATCATTCTCAAAAATAATCAAAATACTCGAACTAAACAATCTGATTTCTTTATCAATCAAACAATTGAACAAAACTTGTAATCTTTTAATCATCATTTCCAATACATTTTTCTGTTGTTGTGGGGTCAATTCATTTTGTAAAAAATAAATTTCAAATCCTTTGATAATGGTATCTTTTGTTAAATTTCTTCCAAACCATTTATCAAAAACCACATAATCTTCATTACTAGGATCTCTAAAAACATGTTCATTGTCAATGATTTCTTTGTATTCAATCAATTGATTGAAATTCTTGAAAGTTTTCATCCCACAAACTCTAAGATTTAATGATCCACTGGTGGTCTCACTGGAGACTTTTGCAAGTCGATCGTGTTTCTCTTTAGTAATATTTTTATCCAAAGGATCGGTAAGAGTTTTTCCTAGTTTAATGTCAATAATACTGGGACTTTTGTAACCGTGTAACAAATTCCCAAGAACAATATAGGGATTTTCAGATTTATTGACACTTTGTGAAAAAAAAGCTCTTTTTTGTTCAGAATTCAATTGTGGTTCAATGTCCTTGGTGATACCAGCTTGCAAACTCCCCATGAATCGGGGTAGCCAATCATATAACTTTGAACCAACATACCCATCATCATTTTCCTTCATTTCATGGGCAACGAGCAGGGAATAAAAATCAATCTCTTGATGGGTAGTCTGTTTGGCAAACAAGACTCCACTGGAACTATCCACAGCTGCCCCGGGATGGCCAGCAGCCTGGTGGCTTAACCTTGTGAAGCCATCGAGTTCCATTTTTGGTGGGTAAGTGTGGGAAACCCTGAAATTAAGCGGGACATGAGCCAAAAATATTGAAAATAAGTCAGACGCAAACAAAAACATCAACATTTCAAGCTGAACATCACAAATTAAATAACCATGTCCAATCAACCCAAGCTTAATCTTGCCGAAGTGGACGAGGAGATGGACGTCGATGAAGAGTTGGTGGATGAACCCGAACAAAAACAAAAACAACCCAAGGAGAAATCTAAAGCTTCTATTGTCCCCAAATTAGCAGTCGATGGATTACCAGAAACCACTAGAAAGGATAAGACTTTGAAAGAAGTTCTTGATTTGGTGGAGGACGAATATGCTCCAATTATTCCAGATGCGGTGACTGATTTCTATCTTGCCAAAAATGGGATTGACTGTCCAGACGTAAAGATTAAAAGAATTTTGGCACTTGCTACTCAAAAATTCATTAGTGATATTGCCACGGATGCTTACGAATATTCCAGAATCAGATCAGCTAGTGCTCTTTATAACAGTTCGAACCCTCAAGCTAGAGCTAGAGCTTTAGTGGCGGGCCAACCATTGGGTTCAGCAAGTAATAAACAAGAAAAAATCATTTTAACAACAGAAGATTTAAGTAGTGCTTTATCTGAATATGGCTTGAATATTAACAGACCTGATTTTTACAGATAGTGGGTTTCTATTTATATTGTTCTTCCTTTCTATTTATTGTTATTTCTTTTTATTTATTATTATTTATCAGTTTACAAGTTTCGAAAAATTTTAAAAATACACACTAATTGTTATTTATTATCGAAAAACTATTTATAAATAAGTCTTAAATATTTCTTCCAATTTTTCAATTGAAGTAGAAGATTCAATACTTGGAACAATAACTCCATTAACACTAACGGTTGGGGTGGTATGAACTGATAAAGCTCTATGGAATCTAATAAAATATTTCAAATCATTAGTAATTTCACTATTGATATTCAAGTAATCTTCATCTTCTTTTGATCTACCTCTAATGAATAATAATTTATAAATATCTTTAGCTTCAATCTGATATTTTTCTGTCAAATTCAATTTTTCCACCGCAAATTTACTGATTTTTTCATATAATTCGTTTCTAGTATTATCAATAATTGCAGTATCAAAATAATCTGCTTGATTTTCAAACAAGACTTTGGTGAAGTTCCAGGATTCTTGAGGAGCAATTTTATTAATGGCCATCAAGGCTTCAGATGTAACGGCCGATCCAAAAGCATGCCATGGTTGAACCACTGGACGGATGATAAACTGAAATTTATTTGGATATTTTTCGGAGATCAAGGGGATCAAATCATTATCGAATTTAAGGAAAAGTTTTTTGGAAAATGGACAAACAAAATCAACAAAGATATCGATGGAGTTTAATGGAGTACCACTGGATTTAGTGGATGTACCAGCGATTTTGGTTAATTGAGCAAATTTTGGAGGAATTGACATATTTAATGAATGGTATTCAAATTTTTTGAGTCAAAAATATTCAGAAATTTTCAAATTTCAATAAATTTTTATAATGAGTAAATTATCAATTAAACTGTTAAAAATGGGATAAAAAAGCGTGCAATTGCTGTCTGCTAACCGCACCCCAACTTTAATATTGAATCGAGAGGTCATGTGGGGCTCATGGGCTTCGTGGGTTTGTGGTTATGCAAGGTGAATTTTCTAACATGAAAGAAATAAATTAGAATCAGCGGTTGCTAAATAAACACAAAACCAAAAAAAATAGAAACAATCAAAACGCTCCAAATCTCTCCTTTTCAATCTCTTCAACCAGCTAAAGCTTCTCTAGAAACTTCTTTTGCTCCTTGTCTCCACAATATAAAACAAGTTTACAATCCCTTATTATGAGGCATCAGCCCAAAATTGTTTATTTTTTGGTAATATCATCTTTGGTGATTGCTGAACTAAGTGACCACAAACCAAGTTTATTCAAAAGATCTCCAAAGTCCATGTATTCTGCCAATAACGTCTTGAAGAAAAGAGGGATCTTTGATATGTTTAAAAATAAAAAGAATAATAATAATAAAGATAATAGTCATAATAATAATTTACCTCAACAAACTGCAAAAAAAATCAATGAAAAGGAAAATTCTTATGACGATATTGTTGGTGGTTTAATCAATGAATTTGATGATGGAGAAGAATATATTCCAACTCCAGCAAGCAAAACTGAAGATGATATTAATGATACTTTGGGTTTGGGTTTGACAGAAATAAATAATGACATTGTTGAATTTGATGATGATTTTGAAGTAATTGATCAAGAGAGCTTTGACCCATTAGATTTTGAAGGTTTTAATTATGAAACTGATCAAGATCAAGAATTATCAGAAATTGATCAAGCTCAAAAATTATTAGAAGGTGATACAATCCAACCTTTATCAGAAAATGATAATGAGCCAGAAGAAGAATATGATATTTACTATGTTGATAATGAAAGGATCAAACCTAATGAAGGCAAGGATTATGAGCAAGGTTATTATGATGCTTTGAAGGATTATGGAATCTTTATTGAATCTACTTCAAACGGTCTAATTAATGCGAAAGCAGAAAACAGATACGCTTCTCGTTTCACAAATCCTGACGATAATAATCAAGAGGAGTTACCATTTATTAATAATACTCATCAAAAAGTTTCTCTTGATGATCCAATGGAAGATTATTATTTACAAGATAAAACAGAAACTAAGAAAAAAAAAAAGAAACCCTCTTTAACTTCAACTACATTAACTTCAAGTTCATTACTTTCAGCCTTCTCGCCTTCAACTTTCCCAACTTACCAAGCTCAAGCACAATCCAATGAAGAAATCGAGTTTGAGCCGAGGGTTAATCATCAAATTCCTAATCATGTTGCAAATACTGATAATCAAAACTTCATTCTTAGAAGTAAAGGTACAAAACTTTTTTCTAAAACTTTACCATTATTTATTGTCATTTTGGGAATTTTTTTTTACAGTTTATAACTTTAAAAATTTATATATTTACCCTTAAACAAAACCTTTGAAACAAAAAACACAAGTACATAGTTGATAATAAAAAAACCAAAACACTTTTAATTGACAGTTGTCAAATATTAAATAGTATTTTAAATAATATAAAAGATTGAATAGATGTAATTAAAACGAATTAAAAGAAGGATATGATAAAGAAAAGTATTAAATTGGAAAAAGAATTTAATTTCCTTTCTCTTTGATTGATTCAACTTTTTCATCTTCTTGATTAGTTGAGTTGTTACTTTCCCCATTTAAATTTTTTAATCTTTCAATTTCTTTTTCCTTTGCAGTTTCTGCCCATTCGTCAATTTTTTGAATATTTGAATCAAAAATTTTCATAATATTTGCGAAAGAATCAAGTGATTCTTTAGCCAAGATAAGAATTTTCCGATTAGCAAAATTTGGATCCATTTCATTAAGTTTTAAAAAACTTTCATTTGAATCATTGATTGGATTTGAAGAATTCTTGATAGGAGATCCAGGAATTGGAGATCCAGGTACTGAATTGTTTGGGGTCATATCCGCGTTCAAAGCCTTTGATAGATTTTCTGGAAATTTCAACAAAACTTCTCTAACGTTATCTCTAGCCAGTTCAGGTAATGAATCACCCGCAAATTTAGAAATAACAGTGACTGCTTTTTTAACGGTAATGACAATATCTCTTTTAACTTGTTTTAAACCATCGGATTTTTGTTTCTTAATCGAAGTGGTATCATCGATTTTTTTTTCCTTTTCACTAATCATTTGTTGAAGCTTATCAATTCTATCATTAACTTTTTCATTAGCAAGTTTAACAATTCTTAATAAAACTTTTAAATTTTTTTTGCTTTCAATTGAGGTATTTAAATTCCAAATTTGTAATTTTTGTTGTTGATGGTGAATATAGTTTAATGGGATATTGTTTTGAGATTTTGGGAATTTTTTTTCAAATTTTTTAACAATTGGAATGGCTCTTTTTTCAACATATTCTGCTCCATATTTAAAAGTTGGTGAATAATCTTTTGATGATTGATAATAATTTGAAACCGTAGTTAAAAGTTTCTGATGATAATTGCTTTTATTACTTGAACTTGAACTATTGGTAGAATTGGTTTGTTGATTATTTAAAGGGATACTTTCTATTGAAGAGTTTTTTAATTTACCCAAAGCTTCAACCGCTTCCATTAAGTTTTTATCTTTTGTTTCAACTTCTTCTAAATCAGTTTCCACTGTATCCAAGTCAAAATCATCATCGTCGTCGTCAAAATCTTCATTTCTTCTTCTTTCAAGATCAAGCAAGTCTTCAGATGAGTCAAGATGACGTTTTCTCACAAGTTGATCTCTCTCTGTTTGACAACCAGTAGTTGAGGAATCCATAATAGATATTAGTATTAAGGGGCACAGGGGATGAAAAAACAAATGAATGATGACTGAAAAGGTTATTTATATATGAAACGAATGAAAATGAAAATTTTGATGAAAAAAAGTGGGTTAATGAATATCGATCATATGAAAATATGAAAATTCAATGTTTACTGAATGTGATTGTGATTTTTGTGAAAATGTTGGAATTTTCTCAACTTCACATGCACTTTTAAGAACAATTGGCAATTGCAAACGACGACAATAAAATTTGTTGACTTGACACAACGGTCACGTGATATATATGTACTCACTTTGGCACATGATACGTCGCGTTATAAAATCACCTGATCAGATCATATGACCAATCACATGCTAAGATCATCGCCAAAACAAACAAAAGTTCAAAAAACAAAAACAAAAACAAAAGATCAACAAGCAAAATAATTCAATTTCACTAATAATAATCCAGATCATGGAGTTCAATCTACTGGAGTATCACACCCAATTCCAAGAGGCAGATAAGGAAAGTTTCACTGTCAATTTTCCGGAAGATAAACTCTCTTTTCTCACCGAAGAGTTGGCTCTTACTCCTGATTCTATAATTAATGAAGAAACCTTTGATAAAGCTAATGATTTATGTTTAGCTTATTCATCATTAGAACCTCCAGTTCAAAATCAAGTCATATATATTATCACCTCATCACTAACCAGTCAAACAGAATCTACAAAATCGATTCTTGATGTTTCTGATACTGAATCATTTCCTCAACAAAAAAAAATTATTGAAATTTATGGTCATTTACTCAATATTTTGTTAAGTCATCTAGGTAATGAAGATATTAGTGCTTATCATAGCACTACTAAAAAACCATCAAATAATGCGGTTCAGAAATTTAAAAATAATTGCAAACAAATTGAAAATTGTTTAGATGCAGCTTGTAATATATTAAAATTACCAATTAGCAAGTTATTTGAAACTACTCCTGAAAGAGATTTATTTATTTCTTTGTTCACCAGACCGGTTTACTCATTAATGGAAAATGAAGCCAGAATCAAAGTTCACTCAGTCAAGTTCTATATGTTTGAAATGATATGTTTAGCCATTAAATTTCATGGTCATGGTTCAGTAGCACAAGGAGCAATCATTCAAAATTTGACTTATTTTACTCATTTAACTGGAGCTATGGCAGAATTATTGAATAATTTGGCCTCAAAATATGATTATAGTCAATTAACTGACGAAACATTACAAGAAGTTAGTAATAAACAATTCAATGCTAATGATAACAATGGTCCGAGATCAATTTCTCAATTCATTATTAAATTATCAGAGTTATCACCTAATTTGGTCTTAAAACAAATGATGTCAATTTCCAAATTGCTTGATAATAATGCTCAAAGTTTAAGATGTTCCGTTATTGAAGCTTGTGGAAATATTATTGTGAATATTTGTTTAATTGAAGAAAATTTTGAAAGATATAAATCTCAAGTTGAAACTTTATTGGATTTAGTTCAAGCAAGATTTTTGGATCAAAATCCATTTGTTAGAACTAAAGCAGTTCAAGCTTTGATCAAAGTGGCTGAAATGGAAATTAAATTTGTTCCTAGAAGACAAATGTTTACATCATTAGCAGTTAGATCATTGGATGATAAAAGCTCATTAGTTAGAAGAAACGCTATTAAATTAATGTCCAAGTTGGTTTTATCTCATCCATTTTCAGTTTTCCATGGTACTTCATTGTCTTTAAAGAACTGGCAAAAACGTTTTAAAGAAGCAAAAATAAAATTAGAATCAATGGATCCAGGTGAGGAACCACAAATTGAAGAAAATGAAGAAGATGGTGGTGATGAAAATGTTAATAATAACAAACGACATGATTATATTAAATTAAGTTTGACCATTAAATATTATGAAGAAGCCATTCAATTTATTGAAACCATTGAGAAAGGTGCTATTAGAGCTGCAAAATTACTTCACTCAAGAGTTAAAAATGAAGTATTAGAAGCCATGGATTTTTTTGTCTTAGCAGATGCTTATAATATTTCAAATGCAAAACTTGGAATTAAAAGAATGTTACATTTAGTTTGGATGAAAGGTACAAATGATGATGGATCAGCAATTACTGAACATTTATTAGAATGTTATAAAAATTTGTTTTTAACATCTCCAAGAGATGCCACTGCTTTAGAAGCTGCTGCTTATATGGCAAAAAATTTAATCTCTTTAACTTATAAAACTTCAGCGTCAGATTTAGCATCTCTTGAAAAATTATTGAGTTTGATGTATGAAGAAGAGTTAATTGATAATACTGTGGTTTTAATCTTATGGCAAATCTATAATAATTCCATTGGGGGCAAAAATCTTTCAATGAAACAAAGAAGAGGAGCCATTATTATTTTGGGAATGATTTCTTTGGCAAATCATGAAGTTTCTTTGAGATATATTGATTCATTATTAAATATGGGACTTTCATCACTTGATGATATGATTTTGGCTAAATATACTTGTATTGCTTTACAAAGAGTGGTACCTAACGATAAAGTTTCTCTGAATAATAAGATTTCTAAAGAAAAAGAAGCTATAGATAACTTACAAAAATGTTTGATTCAATATTCTGAAGATCCTGAATGGTATCCATTTGCTGAACAGGCCTTGAATGCAATTTTTAGTTTTGCTTCTCATCCCGTTGAAGTTTGTACAGAAATTTTAAAAATCAAATCAATTCAAGTTTTCCAGAAAAATGATGAGGATGTGGATATGCAAGATGCTGAAACAGAAAACTCACCAAAGAAAGAGTCTACGACAATCGGATTATCTCAATTACTTTTTATGGTTGGTCATATTGCTATAAAAACAATTGTTCATTTGGAAAAATGTGAAGCAGAATTTAAAAAGAAGAAAATTGATGAAGAAACTGAAAAGGCTAAGAATAAAGATAAAGAAGAAAAAGATGAACTTGAAATGATTGGTGGTACTAGTGAAGATGATTTTGCTGATGCGGTTATTTATATTAAGGAAAGAGAATTATTATATGGAGAAAATTCGTTATTATCTAAATTTGGACCAATGGTAGTTAAAATTTGTTCTGATAATATTAAATATGATAACTATATTTTACAAAGAAGTGCAGTTTTATGTTTGGAGAAATTAATGTGTATTTCTTCAAGATTTTGTGAAGAAAATTTATTATTATTAATTACTTTGATGGAAAAGTCTCCGGATCCCATTATTAGGTCAAATTCAGTTTTAGGTCTTGGTGATATGGCGGTTTGTTTCAATAATTTGGTTGATGAAAATACTGATTACTTATATTTAAGATTAAATGATGATAATATTATGGTTCAAAGAACTTGTTTAATGACAGTTACCTTTTTGATTCTTGCTGGACAAGTTAAAGTTAAAGGACAATTAGCTACAATGGCAAAATGTCTTGAAAATTCAGATGCAGGGATTAGTGATATGTGTCGATTATTTTTTACAGAATTAGCTTCAAAAGACAATGCAATTTATAATGGATTTATTGATATTTTCAGTGGATTATCAAATGATAAAAATTTGGATAAGAATTCAATGAAAAGAATTTTAAGATTTTTGATTGGATTTATTGAAAAGGAAAAACAGCAAAAACAATTAAGTGAAAAATTATTAATAAGATTAAATAAATGTCAAAATGAAGAAGATTGGAAAGATGTTGCATTTGTTTTACAAACTTTACCCATCAAAATTGATAAAATTACAAATACTTTAAGTGACGGATTTAAATTGGTTGGAGCTAGATAATTTAGAACTTGTAAAATTCTTGTATATCCAAAATAGGGTGTTAATTCGAATCTTTTAAGGTTGTATCTATATTTTAAGACTTTATTGATAATTTTTAATATTAGCATGGTCATAATGGTTTAACAAAGTAAGCATAGTACGCATGACGTGCACAATAAATAACGATACTCACTCACTTTGTGATTGAATGAAATTTTGAAAGTAATGCACCAGTGAATATTTTATAAAGTAAGTGTCAAACAAGAATATCCGCTCATGAGCTTCGTCGGAACATTCATAACAAAATTAATTTTTTTATAATAGACTTTCAGAAAAAACAGTTGCCTGGTCACGCGGAAATCTATGGGAAGATCTTTGAGTGGAATTCGGCCGCGCTGCGGATCTGGCAAAGTTACTATGTAGAACTGCCAAAAAACCGATTCGCAAAAACTTAACATTGATTTATATTTTTCGACCCACATTTATCCGCGTGATCAAATATACAAAAACGTTAAATTTATAATATTTTGATTGCTCATGAGCAGTGGAAGTGATACAAAAATTTCAGAGCAATTCTCCTTCATTTGAATTAGATTATGAAAAGTATAAACGTATGGATACAAGGTTTTATCAATATTTGAGAAAAAACGAGATTTGAATGTTGTCGGGAGAAATTTTGTAATACTGAATAATGAAAAGAATATAAATAGCTGAGTAATCCTCAATTTGCGTTATAATGATTTTTGGTTTCATAAAGCAATATTGAAGCATTGGATAAGAAGATAGATTGGTGTTTCTTCAAATTAAATGTATCAATAAATAATTGTTTTTGTAGTCTTTGTTCTAACTGTAGCAAATGTTGATTGCGGCAAGAAAAGTCGATTACATTCAAAACAAATGGGTCTCCCAAAAATCCATCTACCTTTGCACTTCGATATACTCCTTCACAACATAAAGTGGAATAAGACTCACTATCTATAGGCCGTAAGTAATTCTCATCAAAATAGATATTAACTCCGTCAAATTTGAAGGTGAACAAGCATTTTTTATTGATAAATTCTTCCAACTATAATCATAATTTGCCTTTGATCGTTCTAAATACACTCCTAATCTCATATTAAATGATTAACAAAGAACGTGAAAAGATAACAATAATCATTCACAGTTGATTGATGTCGAACTTAATCGTAAAATTCGTATTTTAACTAAAGGCTCGATACAGGAAGATTTGTAAAAATTAGAACAGTATTCACAGAATTGCCACAAGAACTTGGTTTAGTAAAACGATGTAATATTACCAAAGACTATTTGTAGAATATTTAAACACAAACTTCAAGTTACATATTCTGCTTCTCTTAACATTTGAATCTAATATCTAAAAAGAAACGTTTACCTAATTGTAAAATATTACCAACCGTGAGAATATTGATGGTACTGTGTACTGATGATGATCAAATTACAAAACTAACAAACAACATAACATTCATGAATCAAGAACTAAAAGAAATAAGCAAAAGAAAAAAACTTTTCGGCAAGAATTGAAAATGAACAAAAAAGAATTAAAATTTCCCATTAACAAAAATGGATCTCAACTGTGGCTGGAACTCTAACAAAGTTGGACTGGTTGAATGAATAGAAATTGGTCGATTATTTCCCACTGAATAAAATGGATTCTTAACCGCTTCTAAATTAAGTTTAGGATTTTTATGTAAAGATTCTTTCAAAGTAGCGTAATTGCTACTTACCGGAGTCAAAGGTTGGTACCTGTAACCTTCAGGAACCAATTGAGGATAACTTCTTGGAGTAGTAGGGGCAGATTGCGAAGTTTTGGTAAGGTTGGCAATTGGAGGATCTTGAGATTTTTTGAAGAATTTTGAGTTTTTAAGAACTGCATCTTTAAAAGCTTTTAACTTATTCAATAATTTGACCTCATCAATGGACAAACTGTTTTGTCGACGTCTAAGATGACGATCAATGTTTCTACCATTGGTAACGTAAACTGCTGGTTCCGTAGTGAGAAGTTCATCATTAATTGAAGAAGATGTAGGGGAGCGAATGAATTTCCAGCGATTCAACAGTTTAGTATTATCAGAATCATCTTTTTTGAAACCCCCAAATCTCTTGGTCTTTCTTGCCAGAGGAGATAAGGGAGATTTCAAGAGTTTTGGAGAAGAATTGGCAGAAGTGGAAGGAATTGTAGTATAAGCAGCACAGGAGATTGGAACTTCACTAGTTGAGACGGTTGATGATTTTCTTTTATTACTAATTGAATCTTCTTCTTCTTCTTCTTCTTCTTCTTCTTCTACTTCTTCTTCATCATCCTCTTCTGATTCTTCTTCTTCTGATTCTTCTTTGGTAGTATGAACTATTCCTTCATTATCAGAATTATCAATATTATTAACAACATCTTCTTCTAATAAGATTCCCAAAGTAGTAGATCTGGAAATAACTTCGTGATCAATGTTCATAGTTAAGTTAGAAACCGCTCTAACCGGTTCATTTAATCCGCCAACAATACAACTAAATAAATATTGATAAAACTTCAACCAGCAAGTTTCTAATTCCAAATTAAATTCAAACGGATAATTTTCATTCAAAGTTCTTAATAAAACTTTACCAAAGATACTAAAATATAGTTGATTGTTTTCAATTTTAATGGGATTATAACCAAAAATGGTATTTGAGCAACTGTCACCACCTGGGATATTTGCTAATTTATTAATATGATTATTTTTTTTTAAGTATTTTTTCAATTCTTTCTTGTTATTTAACAACTTAATTGAATCACACAAGATATTACCAAACTCAATTACCTCTCCACGAGTCAGATGGGGGAAAAATCCCTTAATGTAAGAAACTTGACGAAACAAATTATTGTAAAATTGTTTGGTGAAAAAATATGATGATGAATTCTTATTAGTGTTGATATTTTCATCATTAACAGAAATTAAATTTAATGATGGGGAATTATACATGATAGCATTCCAGGAATTTTTAATTAATTCGATTTCATTGACTTCAAAATTGATTTTTTGATGAATTTTTCTAATTTTTTTCAACACTTTACTGTATTTAACACTAATGATTGTTTTATTATCATCATTATCAATATCAGCAGTTAAATTTGTTTGGCCAGAAAAATGTTTATCAACAAATCTGCTAAACTCTTCAAACTCTTCAACATGGGTTGATTCATCAATTCTTGGAGTGGTATCAACCCCAATTGGAATTTGAAAATCTGTTCCACTATCAATTCCGTTATCATAAGTATAAGTTTTATCAAAAGATTCGATTTTTGAATTCAAATCGGGGGTACCATTGACTTTAGTTGGACAATTTTCATCCCACTTATCAAGTAATTCCCCTCTATAATCTTCTCCTTTAAAATCTTTTTCTTCTAGAATAGGATTGGAATCAAACAAATTACTCATTAAGTCACTTAATTTTAGTAATTCATCTTCAGAAAAAACTTTGGAAATCATGGATTTTCTATTATCCTTATCATTCCAATTTTCACTTCTCAAGTCTTCTTTTATGGAATCCATAATTGATAAATAATCATCATTGCTAGATTCTTCAATAACTTTTTGATATTTCCTATCATTAATATCTGGTAAAGGAGCAAATGGGTTGGTATTTTCGCTAATTGCATCATCATTATCATCTTCTTGTATTGAGAAATTCATAATAGAAGCTTCATACATATAAGTATCGATCAAGGAGATGGCATCAAAGACCGAACCTCCTGATTTTCTGGAAGATGTGCTATATACACTAGCAGTTTTATATGTTCTTTGTTTTCTATTTTTACTTTTAAGAGAATGATAAGAGTTTCTCTTTGGGGCCAGTTTTTGTTTTTGTTCCTTTTTACTTGATATCATTTGGGAGCTTTGGTATTGGGATTGTTTGACCGGGTCTGATCTTTTAGGAACTGCATAAGAGTGGGAATATGCCATGGTGGTGGAGTTAGAGAATAGAGTGGGACTAGTCCCGTGGACTTTGTAACTGATTCCAAAGGACATCTTGGTTGAGGGGTGAGCGCAAGGAACACAAGAAGGTTTGTAGACAAAGTCTCAGGGGGAATTTTGAAGTTATTTAAATAAACTGTTCATGTTGAGAAGCTGCATAAGCTGCTACAAAGTCTACGTTTCAACTGCAGGCAATTCCGAGGGTACCTTTTGTTGTGATAAGGTCACATGACATACATACTACACAGGGTTGAGTTCCGGGGGCAGGAGATCCTGGTTTACCCAATTTGAAGATTTAGTCTCAAATTTAGTCTCAAATTTCCCGTTTCTTACCCCTTAAATCTAATTAATGATTCAATGTATCAGATTATAATATAATATCAAACACTTCAAACATTCTAGTGGTATTTATTTTCAATCCATCTTTTACACAAAACCGGATATTATATTACTTACAAGTATATAACGTGTTTAAATTGTTTGACAAAGAACAAAAAGTTATTGGATAACAGTGTACGTTTTTATAATTGCCCCATTCAAAAACTAAAGTTTTTTCCCAATTGAACGCAACTCTTTTTTTGACACAATCTCAACTTGCCCAATTGAGTATTTATTGTGTAGTTTTAGCGAGTAAATTTGATACAATTTCATCATTGTAATTAGTTCTTTTGATCAATCATAGGAAACCCAGGGAGTTGTTTGAAATTATTGATCTTACAAAAAAAATCTTAATAGGTCATAGCAAATCGTTAAATTAAACAATATTGTACACAATATTGTGAAAAAAAACCTTAAGAATTAAATAATAATTATATGAATAATAAACTAAAGTAGTAGAGAAAAAAGAATCATTTTGGCTGATGATATAGCCAAACCCCTCCTAAATAATTGAACCAATTAATTTCCGTTTCATTATACTTAATCATCAATCCATGATAATTATCTTCATCATTTTCAAAACCTCCAAACAAGTCATACGCACACCATAAATAACCATCACAAAACAGAGTGCCTAGCCAACCGGTTTCTGGTTTACCAAAATCATTTGCCAAAACGTCAAGACTTTTCGCTGGCTCAATGATTCCGTTGATTTTCAACGGCAGTTTATAATGTTTTTTCAAATCTTGTCTATTAAACTCTTTGAATTTTGGTTCTCTCAAATCATAAGTAACTGATTTAATGTTTTTACAAGTTTCAAAACCCGAATTCAACCAAAGTAATGTATGGTTATCATTATCACTTAATTGACCCGGATGAGTTGAGCAGATTTCATTAGAGTTAGAATTCGGATATAGATGTTGCTTTTTATTGGAGAATTCTCCCACCGATACTGCATTATGAGAGTTAAACTGATAATTTTCATCACCGTTCAACGTTAACCCAAGCCAATAAAGTTCCTTATCGCCCCAAACCATATCTTTAATGACTTCATCCCAGAACGACAACACCACTGACATTAAGACTCCCCCAAAATGCTCTCTTTTATTGATCAAAACAATTCCTGCTTCCATGAAATAGTAAAAGTTCTCTGACATGAAACGATTTTTTAAAGTATGATCAGTTATTGATTTGGTTAGTAAATATTTTTCATCAATTTCTTTATTAGGCATTAATCGTTTGAAAAAATTTGTATTTTTTGGTTTGTTAAATCTCAAGTCAGTTCTATCTAGAAAAAACAAAGTTTTTGTGGATTTGTATTGGTTCGTTTGAAAAAAATCCTCAATTGGAACTAATGGAACTGCATCGGCATCCATTAAAATAACATCTTCAAATGATGAAAATAACAAAGAAATGATCTTATTGTGATATTTTTGAATCTCAATCTTTGGATCAATAGTGTCTTTATAATAAACAAACCAAACTTCTTGTTTGGGAAAGTTTTTGGAGATTTTTTTTTGATCAGAGTTTAGTAATTCGAATAAATCTTTTGGAAAATTTAAGTCTTCGATTGAGTCTCTTGCAGCATTAATTATTTGACTGTACCTTCTTCTTGATAATCCAGTATGAAAAATTTGAATCGGTAATTTATTGCCTAAAGCTCTTAGTAATTTAATCAAGGAAATTACTTGTGGTGAAAATAATCCGTTTGTGGTGACCACAATCCCTTTACCTTTTATATGTTCTTTATAGTAGTTAATTAAACAAGAATTTTTTCCAGCTGGGTTTGAAGAATTATGGCCAAATACTTGTTCGAACTTCAATTTTGAAATATTGATCTTTTCGTCTTCTTCTTTAATTTTATTATTTGAATACTTTTCAATATCTGGAAACCCATTAGAAAACTTCTCACCAGTCCATCTGGTAAATTCTGGGTATTCATTAGTTAAGAATGGATATAACCTAGAATTTAAATTCTCACATTTTAAAACGTTACTTAAATCAGGATTTAAATATTTCCATAAATACTTCAAATTATCCCAGCCATAGAAGATCTTGCTACTTTTATTAATAGCAATCTTATCTCTTTTATTGTTTGCCAGTTTATCAACATCTATAAAACATTTATTGAACATTCTTAAATGTCGAACTTCTTCCGAAATTTGATCAAATTCATTGACTGGATCTTTATGGTAATTCAAACTCCATGACGAGTTTCTCAGATGCAAATGTTTAAAATAAACTTCACATTTCTTGTCTTTATTGAAATTTTCAAAATTTGAATTTTTGGATAGAAGATCTTTCAAAAACTTATTGTTAATGTCTGGCTGATTTATTTGATGCGACTGTGAATTGATCTGATAATAAAAGGATATTGTAATGAATAACAAACACAAGGAAAGAAGAACTTTCCATAGTCGTTTGCTGGGATTCAATGTGAACATTGTCAACAGCGATTTTCTCAAGTTAAAAGTCTACAAATTTGGAGGTTTGATTTGAGTTCAACGTGGTTTGCCTTAGTGGAGTAAAAATTGCCTTGCTTATATCAGTTGTTATGTAAGTATTTCCTCATTGGGAAAGAACCTCTTAGATTAAAATTTTCTCAGAAAAACCTCCAAGGATTTAAAAAATTGTGTATTCTCATCTTAAAACTTGAATCTTTTTGTTTGAATAATTTGAGAATAGTTTTATTGAATCTTCAATTATTCGCAGTGTCCGCCTAGCTATTCCGCCGCCGGTTATTGAACAATTCCGCACTGCTGCACTCAAAAATTCCTTTTTTTATTAATAAACAAAACTATTAAAAGAAACACTTAATTACAAACAATATCATGAGTCAAGAATTTGCCAAAGCTTATACTCAACTCAATGACGCCGAAAAAGCAGCCAGCGTATGTATCCACGAGAATCCCAATTTGAAATGACAAAAGCGCTAACAAACAAAAAGGGAATTGAAAAATTATTAGATCATTTGGATGATAAGATCGAACAATTACTTCAAGAAGTGGAAACTTTAAGTAGCAATAATACCGATACTAAAAGTCTAGATAGTTTGAAAAATAGAGAAGAGGAAATTAATAGTTTAATCAAATTAACCGAAGAAGTAAGAGATAAAGCATTTTTAGAAGAAGATAAACTTGAAGAGATCAAAAAGAAAATTGATAATTGATAAGTTTTAATACTTATGTACTTTTAGTGATTTAATTTGTTGTTGTTAGTTGTGAATATATGAGTTAATCTGGAAAAGAAAATATTCAGAGAATGGATGATTGTAATATTTGACTTGAAAGAAATTTTTGTTTTGAGACTAATAATAGTTGCAATAGCTATCAAAGAAAAGGAATAAAAGAATTGCGTTAGATTTCTCAAATTATTGTCGTTGGTAAAATACTGGTAATTGTTTTTAAATCAATGATCTAAAATAGGAGAAATTTGGTTGTTGAGTGACCTCCTACTGAGATTTTAATATTGAAGTGACGACGAGCTTTTAGAGCAACTTCTTACTCCTAAAATACAAAAGTTTTCTGGTTTTTACTCCTTATTTGAATGGTAACAATTTTAAATTGTTTTCTAGCAATGATTGCCTCTTAACACAAGAGGTCTTAATTAACATAGACGGTGCTAATCATAAGTCGTTTTCATGACTGCAGAGCACTTAACGTTTTAATGTTAGCGGAGGTGATTTGAACTTCTCTCAAAGGTAACTTAAAGTTAGTAATTCATAATTTATCACTGACCAAAGAGACAATCTACAAGTTGTACTAACTTTCAGTGATAATATTTTTTAATTTACGAAATCATTCAATAAATTTACTCGATCAAGGATTCCAATAAGTCACAATATAAAGAATCAATTTCAAAATAACATTAACAGTATTACATCATTTAATCGAAGCCATATACTATACTATGAGCCTTTCAGCGGAATTCTCGGTGGTCAATAACTTCTCCTTAATTTAAAGGCTAAGATGTTTTATTAGTTCAGTTTCAACGAACAATAACGAAACAATGTTGATTATTAACCAATATGATGTCGGATTTATATTGGATTTTAGTGTTTTATTAAAATTATTGGTTCAAGCATAAAGAATAATGTAAGATCTCAACTTAAAACTTATTTCTTCTCCAAAAAAACTTAAGGACCATTTTCAATTAACAAGGTAGAAAAGTATAGCCTTCAAGAATATCTCCAGAGTCTGCAGAGTGATAAATCAAGGTGATAATTTGTGTATATGTCAATGTAAACTGCTAATTGACAATATTTTTCTCGAAAACCTTACGAACTACGAAGTATTCTGTAATGAATATTGTGGCTATGTTACGTGGTCTACAATTCAATTATTTTAAATGGAAAAAAGCCTACTTAATCTTGCTTTCTCTTTGCCAATTTGAAAACAGATCTTCAACTTACTAGCTTGAAATCTCGAAAATTCATTGCTGATTATGTTTTTATTCTATTGTTTTTCTCCTTAGGAAACCAGTTTAATGATCATCAAGATCAATATCCGATCTGAAAGTGTCATTACCAATAAGGAAACCGAAGTTAGTTTGTCTTAATGTTCACTAGTGTGATTAGTTCTGTTAATAATTTTTAGATTTGGCACAGCGTTTCAAAATAATGTGCGTTACTTTGGTATCCATGAATTCAATTTTATGTATTACCGTGGTAACTTGAAGGTCAAAAAACTCTCCATATAATATCTCCCTTGGGCCCTAAATAAACAAATATTTTTAATTCAAGGTTGTTATATAAATCAGTTTAAGAAAAATGGTATTGATTCAATTTTTTGGTTTATTGAACTTTTTCATTTACTTTTGTAAAGCTGATGATCCAACAGTGCTACCAGAAGCAATTTTGGGTTACACATATCCGAACATGAAGCCTTATGTCTTAGAAGAATGGGCTACTCGTCAACAGTCGAACATTGAGACTTGGTTTTGGAAAGATGGTAAATATCAACTAGGCACTCAATGTGGTAATGGTGATTATTCAGATTTTAACGTTTGGGATTGGTCCGTGGTTTTCCAATCTTTAGTTGATGCTTATAATGTTACTCAGAATTCAACCTATAGTAACCATTTGGAAGCAGTTTATACTGCCATGGATGCTTACTATAATAAAGACATTGGTGCTTATGCAGTTACTACTAAGAGAGATAATGACATTGATTATGATGATAATGCTCAAATTGCCTCTGCTTTCATTACTGCTTATGATAATACTGGTAATGAAAAGTTCCTCAAAAGGGCGCAAACTCTTTTAGATTTTCTTGTTGCTGGTTGGAATAAGAAACGTGGGGGAGTTACTTGGGCTTATACTGGAGATTATATCGCTACAATTTCCACTACTGAAAGTGCTTTAGCTGCCCTTAGAATGTATGAAACCGGTAAGAATACCAGTTCTGTTCTCACTACTTATGCTGCCAACTGTTTTGATTGGTTATGGGATAACATGTGGGATGAACCCAACAATATGTTCTATGATGGGATGAGTATGAGTACTTCATCAGTGAATCATGATCATTACTCTTATCATATGGGTACTGCTTTATCTTTAGCCTCTCATTTGTATTATATTACTCATAATGGAACTTATGGAAAATTAGGTCATAAACTCGCTTTAGCCTCAATTGATAGAGGTTCTCCAATGTTTAGAAGAGAGTATGCTGATAATTTTAGATTCTGGTATGACGGTACCAATTTCACTGAATTAGTTTTCCAAGGATTTGTGGATTATATCAACCTTGGTCCAAGAAATCTTCAAAACATTTCGTTTAACAATGAAGTTCAAAGAGAAATTAGATATATTATTGATGCAACTTGGGATCCAACTAATGATGGTTATTTCTTTAATAGCAATCCTTATCAAAACTCACAATGGACCACCAATATCTGGAACACTGCCATGGGAACTTCCAACAAGTGGACTGCTGAATTAACCCAATATTGTTTAGGTGGTTCTAATCACAGACCACAATTCAGATTGCTTTATGAAGCCTCAACTGCTAGAGCCCTTTGGTTAGCTTCTCAAATCATACCATATGTTTAGTCATTCCTTCGTTATTATTCAAAAGACCTTTATGTAGTTCAATTTTCTTCTTTTCTTTTGTTTCTCCTTCTCCTATTCTTAGTTAAAATTAAAAGCTACTAAAAATAAATTAATCCCATTCTCCTTAATAATGTTATCTTTATGTACTATAAACGTTGTACAAACAAACAAAGCCAATAAATTACTTAGTATAATGAGCCTTTCAACTTCAGCCCCCTCGGCGATGGGCTGATATTGGTAAATAATATAATGATTTTATTCCAGGGACATGTTGGTGTCCGGGTGTATGGGATTTGCGTGGAGGGGCATTTGCACTAGTTGCCGTTCGGCTTCTGGAGTTTCCCGTGGGGAAATTGGCCGGAACTTCTGCTTTTCTTTAGTTCTCAATACCCAAGGGACCCTGGTTCAGTATATAAAGAGTCTCATCTGCCCTGAAGCCATATCCGGGGGACGATCGCTACTGGTTCTGGAGGGACCACGACAATTTTTTGCAATTTTTCCAAGACATCAAAACCACAAGAACCGAAAAAAACTACTGGCATCTCGTTCTAATACACACCAAAATACCATTCTTTGTTGAACCTATTTTGCCATGATATTTGGGGCCTCTGAAGAGAGACAGGAGTCACCGGAGTATTTCATGGTCTCTAGACTGTACCATTCGGGCTCCCTGTCTCAAAACATTCTACAACCTCCATATCCTGATGCAGGCTTTGCCACAAATCATCTACAAGTGTTGAATAATGATTATAATCATGATTATTTGAATAACGATCTGGCTCCAAAACAGTTCAGTGAGAATGTTTGGTTTGGTAATTTGACAGTTTTGCAAAACCCCGATTTTTTTAAACAAAATAATAATATTAAGTTAATCATCAATTTTATGCCAGTTAATAAAATTTCAAAACAATACATGGAAAATAATGATTTGTTACCAAAAGATTCTTGTGTATTAGTTGTGGATAACTCTTTTGATAGTGACCAATTTGACTATCAAACTTCAAACTTTATCTTACAGTATCAACCCATATTTGATTACCTAAACTCTCTGAACATTCATTCTCCAGTAATAAATATAAAAAATAAACTTTTATTGATTGAAAACATCATCAATATTATTGAGAATTTTCAAAACAAGTATCCCAAAAATTCGGGAATATTAATTTTACACGATGAGGAATCTGAACGCTTTAAACGGTACTCGATTTTGTTATCAGTTGCTTTTTTGCTTAACAAAGATCTAAATACCGATATCCTTGAAGCAATGGTCACTTTAAGGAATCATACAGCAATCATTGATAATATCTTTCTCAATAACAAAAACTTTTTTGATACTTTGCAACAATTCAGGTTAAAAATCACCGCAATCAACAAATTTCAAGGAAATTCCTCAATAAAAAGACCACTACCAGGACTATCAACGTGTCTCTCATCTGCATCATCATCAACAACATCATCTCCTTCTCGATACAACTCTCTGAAAAGAAAACATCACGATAATAGATAACGACTTTTAATGACCCTTCAAATTAATTAACCTTTTTTATTTCATAATTACCTTTATTATTTCTTCAAACCTTTTTAGTTCATAGATATATACTCAAATATAATATCATTTTACAAGTTTAAAACAGATTTGATATTTTGTAATTAGAAAAGGCAAATCTATAACTATTAAATTGGAAGCTGAATTTTGAAAAAACAAATCAAAAAAACCATAGACAGAACAGTAAACTAAAATAATACAATACAAGAACATGTTTTATTCATTCAATCATCATCAGTATCTTCGTCATCTTCTTCGTCATCAGTATCTTCTTCTAAACTTGGCATTGGATACTGTAAAATAACGGCGATTCCTGTCATTTTTTGTAATTGTTCACCAGTATCGTGTAGACTTGAGAAAATTACTACTTCAGTTCCATTAGCAGCAGCATTATCGGATAATCTAACATAATATCTTCTTTCGTTCAAATCATCACTTCTAAATAATGAATCACTTAACATTAAATACTTCACAGCTCCAGGAAATGCTAAAGCTTTGACACAAACATCTTTACCATAAAATGCTCTACCAGTTTCATCATTCAACTCTTTGAAAAATTGCTCCATTAATTGGAAATTCTTAAAATACTTTGTATCTTGTAATTGTTTTTCAACTTCAGGGTTTTTAAGAGTTTCATCTAATGATTGTAAATATCCATTATAAGCATGAGCAAAGACAATTTTTTGTTTATTTGCTATAAGAACTTTATTGTTTTCTTTGGCTGCTTCTTCAAAAGCAACTTTAATCATGTTTTTAGCAACATCTCCTGGGGAAGCAATTAAAATAACTTTTAAATTTTCAAGATCAAAATTTTTCATCATTGAATTATAACAATAAACATAAAATTTATGTAAAGCACTATCCGTACTAGACTGATTGATTCCTCCTCGACGCTTTTTAGGAATAACTTTTTCTACTTTCGCCACCAATTTCTTTTGAGTATTGGTTAATAAACATAAATGAGCAATTCCTTCCTGCATAATGATTGCTCCAATTTCTGCCTTTTTATTAAAATTAGCAGCATCTTTAATGATTCGAAAAGCATAACTATCAGGATGGTCTTTGATCACAGAAACAGGATATTTGAATCCCACCTCATAAGTATGATATGAACCTAATGGTAAATAATCATTTTGTTCACTGACTCTACCTTTAATTCTTAAAGATGAACTAGCAGCTTCAAAATCCAAAGATTCCACTTTAGTGATGATTTTAATCAACATTTTTTGTACTGTAGAGCCAATGGTGATATTACGATGATCCAAAAACCTTATTTCATCCCCCTTTTGAATGAAATTGTAGATTACCCAAATATCTTCTTCATCCTCGGGAGTAAGTTTGAACAATGTAGAGTCTTTTTTCTCTTTATTGATAAACACTTTCATGGCAAAATCAGTTATTAGAAAGCGGCGAATGAGAAGAAGACTTAGCAAAAAAACTAGCTTAGAATTGCGAGATCTGGACTCTTGTAAATGCTATTGCAAAATCTTGAACTTTTGAAAAATCTGTGAGATTTTGAAAGCAAAGAAAAAAAAAAGTTTGCAGCCCTGGCATTGGCACACCATCATCAAAAACATCACCAACTTCTTAGAATTAGAACTTTTAATGGTCAACAAACCAAATTTCACCAGCCATGACCCATACCCAAACCCACGGGATCGTCACCGGCCACGAAGACCTTATCCATGACGTTGCGTATGACTACTATGGTAGAACCTTGGCCACTTGTTCTTCTGATCGTCATATCAAAGTCTATATCAAAACAAATAACGATAATTGGGTTCTTTATGATAGTTGGAAAGCCCACGACTCTTCCATTGTGAAACTTGCCTGGGCACCTCCAGAATACGGACAAATCCTTGCTTCAGTGTCATATGATCGTACCTTGAAACTTTGGGAACATCATAATGATGCCGTTAGTAATTCAGGAACCTGCTATAGACGTCTCACGACTATTAGCGATGCCCAAGGTCCATTATACGATGTTGCTTTTGCTCCAGGATACCTCAATGCCTTCAGAGTGGCCACTGTAGGATCAGATTATACACTCAGAATTTATGAAGCATTTAAAATCTCTGATTTAACAGAATGGAGTCAAATTCAAGAAGAAAGACTAATTCCAGGAATTAAAAAATTGAGTAATAATTTACAAGGCAATTTCACTATCAATTGGTGTCAATCGAAATTCGCTAGAGAAAAATTTTGCGTTAGTGCTAATGATGTATGTTCAATTTACATTAGAGATGCCAATAACACATATATCAAGGATCAAAGTTTACCACACCATGGTGATTTAATCAGAGACGTTGCCTGGGCCCCGTCATTAGGCAGATCTTATGAGTTGTTGGCCACTGCTTCAAAAGACGGATTTGTGAAAATTTTCAAAATCATTGATAAGACTTTAGACGTTTATGGAGTTCTGGGAGGGGTAGGAAGTGGTAGCAGTTTGAATTATAATCATGAATCAAGTGATAATAACAATAATGGGGAAGTGACAATGGAAGACGCTCAGTCAAGTAATTACAATAATAATGTCAATAATGAATCAAATGAAGATAAATATCCATTGGAAATCAATAGTTTATTCGATGGTAGCAGTAATAATGTAGCAATCAATGAAACAAATTTCAATGCTAATACTTCAATTATGTCTTCGAATAAAACAACTTTAAATATTTCCTTAGTGGATGAATTATACGTGGTCGATGAACGTCAACATCCAGGTCTAAATACCTTAGAATTAAATAACGAAGAAGTTAAAAAATTGAAAAAATTGGATGTTTGGTCAGTTAGTTGGAATAGTACTGGTACTTTATTAAGTACTAGTATTGAGGATGGCACAATCAAATTTTGGAAAGCTACAAAAAGAGGTAATTATGCTTGTGCTGCTACAACTTCAGTTCAAAAAAAAAATTCTGATAATTAAAATTAATGTACAATATAATAGTTATTATTAAATGTTCTCTATGTAGTGTTTCCAAATAAAAACTTGAGATAATCAACATATTGTTGTGGTAAATAAGTTGTTTCAATATCTCTATTTTTATCATAAAATGCAAATAATAACTTAATATTCCAAAGATCAAAAGTACTTTTTGGGGATTCAATCAAATTTTTGACTGCCAATCTAATTGAACTGACTGATAAATTCTTGGAATTTGAATCATAATGTACATAACTATTAGCAAATAGTTTTTTAAAGCTTTCATCAATCTTATCAATTTTTTTGAGATCAAAATCTTTATCGATTAATTCATTAAATTTATTATCAAGTAACCCAACTTTTTTATCTTTTTTGTAAACAAAAATAGTCAAAGTTTTTTTGAAACTTTCTAAAAGCTCATTGTTAATTTCTTCAAAGTCAAAAGAGATATCGTACCAAATATTTGAATGTAAATTAATTTGTTTAATATCGTTTAATTTTGGAATTAAACATGGTGCATTTTTTTTTATAATTTTTCCGGTTTTTAAAATAATATTAACAGAGGCATTGATTGGTTTATCATTTTCAACATCTTTGATAATCAAACATCTAGGTTCAATTGCTAAAACCCAAAAATGCCTTAAAGCTTGTAAATAAATTTCTGATTCTGTAGCACCTGCTGGAGCTGGATAAATAGAGGTAAATAAGGCAGCAACTGAGAAATTAGAATCATTAAACGCAAATTCTCCACTTCCCATAAACAAAAACCCAAGTGCCATACTAATTGCAGCAAAATTTGAATAAAGAAGTTCTTTTTTATTTCTTTTATATAACATTCTCAAACGTTTAAAAGTACTTAAATCCCCAGTTCCCGCCATAACGATCGCCAGTGATAAAGCAATAGCATCTTGGATGACTAATAGAGAAGACAAGGTTAATTTTGAATCAACATTTGGGGTTGGTAAATCACAAAGTCTATCAAATTGATCCAAAAAATATAAAATAGTTTTGGAAGCAACTTCATCGCCAGTCGAAGCAAATTTTAAAGCAATAGAAATACAAGCACCCCCAATACAGTTATAAAATGGTAATTGATCAGAATCCAAAGAATCAATCGATACAATAGAATATTGTCCCAACAAACATCTTGGAATCTGCGCATTAACCCACAGAACAGTTTTACCAATCTGACTCCAAAGAATCAAGTTTTTTGAAACAATTCTTAATAGCAATAAATCTGGTCTAATATAATCTAATAATTTCTCAGTTTCAGGAATTGCTAATTTTGAGGCAATGTTCTGATTTTCAGTTCTAATAAAGACAAAACCCAAGGCAATGATCGCCCCAGGAGCCGACTTATCAAATTCTTCATCTCCCTGAGCATCCTTTAAGGAAACTGACAAGGCCAATAATTTATCAGTTATATGAGTATCATTTAAGCCATTCAAAGAGTCTCCTTTACCAAGATTTGTGTAACCTAAAGCAATACCTGCTGCCAATCTGTATCCTTCATCAACAATAAACACATCGTTTTGAGAGATTTTATTACTAATTTGTGAAAGTAAAATTTCACTCATTCTATGATGTTGAGTTTCCAAATATAAAAGACCGATTCCAATAAGCCCAGCGGTTTGAACAGGTAAAGAAACATTTAAATCGGTTGCTCCTTGAGGCAAGAGCGCAACAACATGAACAGATAACACTTTTGTTAATTTCATGTCCATAGAACCTTTTGAACTAGCTGATAAGCCTAAAAGTAAGCCCACACTAGTATGTGTATGTTTTGGGCCCATATAATTATACATGTGCCAATTCTCAAGATTTTTTAAATGTCCATTCAATCCTAAAGCTAACAAAAACCCACCATGCTGTGAAGTCAAGTAAGTAGGCTTATTAAATACAACCCAACTGCCAACAATATTTTTAGCATCTCTTAAAATTGTTAAGCCAGCAGAAGCACCATTATGGAAGTACCCCCAATCAATAATATCTTGAGGGATCGATTTTTTATCTAAAGTTAAAGTAATATTGCTAGGTACTATAAGAGTGTCAAAATTTAGTTTTGGAACAGGAAACTTTTCTGATAAAATTGGAGTTTTACTACTGAAAAATAAAGCCCCTCTTCCCAAAGGGATTGTCAAAGTTCTTATACCTGCCATTGTCGACAACTCTTTTTGACGATGGACAATCTGATATTCATTCATATTCGAAGTAACATGCATCGATACTTGTTGAACTTTCGAGGATTGCAACATTTTAGTGATCTCATAATAACGTCTATCTTCAGAAAATATAAGCTTTGTGACTTGTAATTTCTCAACTTCGGTTTGAACATCCCATAATCCCATAGGTTCATCGTTCTTTATAGATTGGATTATTTGATTGACATCCTTAGTTGTTGTTGAATTATTTTGAGTAGTGATTCTAGTAGAACCGGCTTTATCACCACGAAAAAGTTTGGCAATATCTTTTCTTTCCAAAAGATCAGCGTATTTCAAAGATGAACCAATTGATGTACTATTTTTGCAGTATTCCAAATATTCTTTCAAGGGCAAAGCAATTCCCATAGGATAACTTTCCAAATCATAAAGATCAATTCCATATTCAAACATTAAATCAATTATATCTTTAGGTGAATATTCGCTAGAAACAATAGCTTCAAAAATTCTTAATACGTAATAAGTTCTAGGAGTAACAATTTCATCAATAGCATCATTTTCCTCAGCTAGCTGAGAAAATGTAATATAGGGCACAATTCTATTATCAAATATACTGGACAATGATCTTAATAAGCATGGAGGCTCAACAAAAGTCATAGGAAATTCGACTTTTTTAACTCTGTTTATAGTTATTTTGTCTGTTGACCCAAGGTAATAATCAATCCAAGAATCAGACCAGCCGATCCAAGAAACTAATTGAGCCAACAAAATATCTAGTTCATCAGAGTATTCAGGTTTGAAGACATTTAAAGAAATTTCTTCTCTTAGCAAGTGCAAAGCAAGGATGGTATTCGGAGCCAACTCGTTCAAAGATTTTTGGAATTGCCTATCTGCATTTGATTTTCCCAAACTTTGTAATATTAACACTTTTGGTAAAAGCTTTAGAGCAATATTCTTAAATGGGATATCACTTATTTCATTAAAGTTTAAATTGGAAGGCAAAATAATGGATATCAAGGTAATTACAAACGCATCCCAGCCAGTGCCAGTATCATCTAGCGATAAAGCTGCATTCCATTTCAACCAGACGTATTCACTAGCATACGGGCCATAGATATATCTAAGTGCTTCAAAACATAATTTAGCCAATGAATCCAAGGGTTCAAGAATCAATTCAAAAAAGTTTATACCATTTTTATCATTCAAAACCACAATGTTTTCACAATAATCAATTATGCTGAACCAACATTTATTCCCAAAAGTAATTTTTGTTGACCAGATACCTAAAAAGGGATTATGTAATGCTAAAGATTCGCCATCAGTTGGTAATATCAACAAGAATCCCTCGTGTTCTGAATTAGTAGATAAATCCATAGCATCAGTACATTCAATAGTTATGGAACTTTGGCGGGCTGGTAAGTTGACAAAATTATCTGAAGCTCCAAATATAATAACTTCAGCTTTTTTCGCTTCTTTATTGATGATCACAATGGCTTGCCTTTCATGAAAGTTTAAACTAAACACCTTTAATGTTTCTTTTGTAGTCTGGACAGGTATGCTTTCAATTTTGGTCAAAATAGCATCTTTTCTATAATTCTCAACATTAACATTTAAACCTCCAGAAAAACTTCCATCTGCAAGGTCAATATTGGTTATATCGCCAATAGTGTTTCCAGAAGGCATTCTATCATAAGCAAGTTCTGAATGTGAGATAGATCTTCTGGTAGAATTCAAAATATCACTGGGATAATCACTGGTATTTCCGTTGGCATTACCACTATTAGTATTATTGGTATTAGTTTTACTAGCACTTCCAGATATGGGTAAAATATTCGAACTATTTGGATCATTGGTTAGTGAAGAAGGTAAAGATGACTTTCTAGAAAGAGATCTTCTTCTTACCAGACTATTTTGTCTAGCTGAAGATTTTTTTTTGCCTCTTGTTAAATATCTCACATGGTAAATTGAAATGGTCTTTGATTGTTCATCAATAGTAACAGCTAATGAATAGGCAGATGTTTTTGGAAACCATAGCATTTCTTCATTGGCAGAAAATAACGAAATTGAAGAAGAAACAATCATTCCAAATTCTGATAATGGATCTAATAAGGTCAAAAAATCTGTTTTGGTGGATCCATCTCTAGTATTCAAAGAGGTTGCAGAGTTCAATTCTAATTGTGACCTTGTAAAGAATCGTTTTAATATCAAACCACCATCAAACACCAATGATTTTTTAACATTGAACGGGAAACTAACAATAAAAGATTCATCATTTTCATAATAAACATAAGCCCTTGTACTCAAAACCACCACCAAAGCCTTAGTCTTGCCCGGTTCTTCAGATTTGCTTTGAAAATTGACAATATGAGCATCTATAATGGGCTCTTCAACGTTTTCGTACTTGAGTTTTCTGGAAAATAAGTTGTGTTTGTACCACAAGACCTCTTTTGCTCCAATAAGAAGGGTATCTGAATGGGGAAAAAGGGCAACGCGATAGTTCCCACTGGCAGCCTTGGTAGAAAGATTCTGAGGCGTTACATCGAAATACCGTAGTCCTGGAAGAGGATCCATCATTGGTTGGTTGTAATTAACCGCTGTTGAAAATAAAATTGATTTTGTGATTTGGTTTTGTTTTGTTTACAATTCGCGAAAAACCTATAAATGAAGAATCAATATCTGAGCAGAAATCATCGCCAGGAAGACGCGTACCAAAGCTCTTATTCCTCTGTAGAAACTGTTCCTATTGGTCTATAAAACCTCTTCCAGACTGGTTTTTTGGGGATTTGTCCCTATCCAGGAATCAGTAAGCTCACAATCGAGTCCAACACGCCCAGGAATGCGCCGCTTTTTCTAAATTGCTGAAAAATAAACTGCGACTCATTACTGTTTTTACCTACCAGTTCTTCCTCATCAACAACTACAGAAGAATGGGACTTGTGGATGTTGCTCTGATCCTTGTGTCCTTTGGGCTCATATTCTTTCATGTCTCGTCAAATCAGCCTCTTTCTTCGGCAGTGGGGTTCTCTATTATTGGGTATCAAGTGGTCAATTATATGATTCCCAAGCTCGGGTCATCCTTTATAAAGATCGGTCTTAAAGGTAATGATTTGTCAAAAACTAATAGACCTTTATTGCCAGAATGTATGGGAGCAATCTCTGCTGTGGTTTATTTGTTCATAATGTTCTTATTCATTCCTTTTATTTTCATCCCAATTCTCATTACCAACACATCTGGTGGTGGTAATCGCGATAGTGAAGAATCATTTGATAGAATTGATGATCCAACGTTGTTTCCACACTCTAAATTGATTCAATATTTGTCAGCTATCTTATGTCTAGAATCACAAATCTTATTAGGAATTGCTGATGATTTATTTGATGTCAAATGGAGACATAAATTTTTTATGCCAGCAATTGCTGCTATTCCATTATTAATCGTTTACTATATTGATTTTGGGGTTACTTCAATTCTTGTTCCAAGTTTGTTATCGAAATTTGTTGCACAAACTACAATCAATTTGGGTGGTTTATATTACATCTATATGGCTTCAATTGCTATATTTTGTCCTAATTCTATTAATATTTTAGCAGGTGTTAATGGATTGGAAGTCGGCCAAACTATAATTTTGGCATTCATCTTTTTGATTAATGATTTTTGTTATATTTTCTTTTCTAAATTTCCTTCATCAGTATCCTCTCATATGTTTTCAGCATGCTTATTGATTCCATTTTTAGGTGTTAGTTTAGCACTTTTGAAATTTAACTGGTTTCCAGCTAAAGTATTTGTTGGTGATACTTTTTGTTATTTTTCAGGTATGGTTTTTGCTGTGGTGGGTATATTAGGACATTTTTCAAAAACTTTATTATTATTCTTCATTCCCCAAATTTTTAATTTTATTTATTCAGTTCCTCAATTGTTCCATATTATTCCTTGTCCAAGACACAGATTACCCAAATTTGATGAAAATTCTGGCTTGATGTACCCCTCTATGGCTGTTTTATATGAAGATGAGGATTCTGGTAAATCTAAATCTAAATTGTTTAATCCAAAGGGGTTTTTCTTGCAAACTGTTTTGAAATTACTTGCAAAATTCAAACTTTTAAAAATCAATGAAGTTGAAGAAACTATTGTCGTCGATGGTAAAGAAAAAAAAAACAAATTCGTCAAAAAAATTAATAATTTAACTATCATTAATTTAACTCTCGTTCATTTTGGCCCATTAAGAGAAGATAAACTTTGTTTAGTTATTTTAATTATTCAGTTTGCGATTGGATTATCGGCAATTGTTGGTAGACATGCAATTGGTCACTTTTTGTTTACTAATGATAATTTATGGAGCTAAATAGTTATTTTTTTTTTGCTTTTTCAATAGATGGCATACTATGTAATAAAATTTTGAATACACATTGATTGTTGATTTAACAAAAATCATTAATTAATAATTATGAAAAGCTGTATGTACTAAAAAGAAATACTAAATAACTTATTCGAACATGTTAACAACAGTTCTAATAACTTTACCACTGTGTAAATCATCAAAGGCTTCATTGACTTTATCTAATGATTTATAACCAGTAATGTACTCGTCCAATTTCATATTACCTTTCAAATATTCTTCAACAAATCCTGGTAATTGAGTTCTACCTTTCACACCACCAAAAGCAGAACCTTTCCAAACCCTACCAGTGACCAATTGGAAAGGTCTAGTAGCAATTTCTTTACCGGCAGCAGCAACACCAATAATGATTGATTGACCCCAACCTTTATGACAGGCTTCAAGGGCTTGTCTCATAACAGTGACATTACCAGTACAGTCAAATGTGTAATCACAACCACCATCAGTAAGTTCAATTAATTTACTAACAATGGTTTCGCCTTCTTTTAACTTAGTTGGGTTAACGAAATCAGTAGCACCCCATTTCTTAGCCCATTCTTCTTTTTCATCATTGATATCAACAGCAATAATTTTTTTAGCCTTTTTCATTTTCAAACCATCAATGACAGCAAGTCCAACAGCACCAACACCAAAGACAGCAGCTTGAGCACCTTCCTCTTCAGTAACTTTGGCAACGTTGAAAACAGAACCAGTACCAGTGGTGACACCACAACCTAAAAGACAAACTTTGTCTAATGGAGCTTTTGGATTGATTTTGGCAACTGAAATATCAGCAAGAACAGTATATTGAGAGAAACCAGAACAACCCATAAAATGGTAGATTGGTTTACCATCCTTGTCTTTGAATCTGGTAGTACCATCTGGCATCAAACCTTTACCTTGAGTGGCTCTGACAGCACCACACAAATTGGTTTTACCAGATTTGCAAAATTTACATTCACGACATTCAGCAGTATATAAACCAATAACATGGTCTCCAACCTTGACGTTTTCCGGGTCGACTCCTTCACCGACACTTTCAACGACACCAGCCATTTCGTGACCTAAAATGACAGGCAAACCATCTTCGTTCAATTCAGAATCAGCACCAGACCAAGAGTAATAATCAGTGTGGCACATAGCATTGTGCAAGACCTTGACTCTCACTTCATGAGATCTGGGAGGCAAGACTTCAATGTCTTCAAGAACCAATGGCTTGTTGAATTGTCTCAAGACAGCAGCTTTGCAAAAAATAGACTATAAAATTTGTTAGTATCTATTGTAATTGGCACGGCAACCGTAAGTGGCTCCTGACCTCTGGCTCCTGACCTCATTTTCTAAAATAAACACGTACTTTTCCAGTGGTTTCAGACATGGCGAAAATGAATAATTAGGGGTTGAGTGAAGAATTTTATGAGGGGCAAGAAAAAACAGGCTAACACCGCGAGTTTTTATACAGTTTGGAAGTAGGAAGCGTGGTTGCTTATCTGGATTGTTCTGGAAATATTCCAACCGTCCGAAATTGTATTGATGCCAAATCAAATGAAAACACCTCCAAATTCCTCTATTCTGCACCCGTGACAGGTCACGGGCGTTCCATGTATTTTAAGTCGAAATGCATTATACTGATGTTATTAGTAATATTCTCAAGTTGAGGTAATTGTGCTCAAATCTGAGATTGAAGAAAAAGGTGATATTCTAATCATGATACCCCATTCCATGTGAAAAAATTTCAAAATTCGAAGAAAGCAAAAAGGCATTTTTGAATAATGATTACAAACATATTAAAAGTATTTTATATCGAATTTCTTTTTTGCTGATATTGTCAGTTTAGTGATTATCCTTCAACTGTTAATAACAACTTTCAAGAAAAGCAAATGCTAAAAATGCTGAAAATATTCTATAAACATTTTTGACACATTCAGTGCATTAATTGCGATACCTTTCTAGTAAAGGTTGAATGCTGAAAGATATAATAAATTACTGTTGGTGTTATTTGCGTCAACTGATTTGATTTTTTTTATATTATTTGTCATCAGTTTGAAAGTACTTGATTTGCAAATCTGAATTTTCACCAGAAATCATTCATGATTCATGTATCAAGGTAGTAGTGGGTCAAAATTTTATCACATTACATCTCTGATAAAAACACAGATATTTGGGTCTTCGATGAAAGTACCTAATTGTATACAATATTTTGAAAACATTTCAATCAATCCAACTATAACCTTTCAATTGTAAGAATTTCAGTGTCCCATGTCCGGATGTTAAAAATTTCCGAGAACATCCGCAATGCCCGTCCACGGCCGACGTGTCAGCAGCACTCTCCGATATCAGCTGACTGACTTAAACTGGCCAATAAGAAGGAAGGACGAGATCTGGTGGCGGTAGCACCGGCCTCATTGGCCTATTCCATCCTCCTTCCTGGAGGAGGTCCTTCTCCTTCTTCCTCATCCATCCATCCCATCCAGCTTTACTATAACCTTCACATATTCAACAACCCTCAACTACTTTGAATAGATTATATTTTTACGAATCTTTCAGTCAATCTGTTCTTCGATCAATATTTCCATAACTCTTTTAATTGGAACAAAAAAGGGAAAATTTCTTGGAGAAAATTATTTGTTTTTGTTTATTTATTGTTTATAATTTCAATTTTCAAGTCATTCTAAGCTAATAGTTTTAAAAGGATAACATGGAAATGGCCACCCATCAACCTGAAGAAGGTAGTTTCACAGTAAAGAATTGGAAAGATTATGTTTTGGTTGATCATCCAAGATCAAACAAAGTTAAAAGTGAACAACCTAATAAATATTTAGCTTGTGATGCTTATATTTGCAAATTTTGTCGTCATGGTTTCACATATTATTCCCGTAATGGTCCAAGAACTATTACCAAACATTTAATTAAACATCATAAGGGTGAGGTTTTAGCCAGTGGTGGTGCTACTACCACAGGGAATGCTGAGGCAGCAGCAGCAGCTGCTGCTACTGCTGCTGCCGCCGCGGTGGCTGCTCATGGAATTGTGAGTGATCCTCAATTAGAAAGCCAAGGTGGTACTAACTCTACTTCAACCAATTCTAATGAAAATTCTGGTAATAATCAAAGAGAAAATGATGATAGTAATCATCAAATGGATGATTCGCTTATTCAAAAACAGCAAAATAATGATTACTCAAATACTGATGAGTTAATTTATAAAAATTTACAAATTAAATATGAGCCAAGTTCATCTGTTAATGCTGATGATTTGGATTTAGCAGCAAAGGCAGCAACCAAACAATGGAAATCATTTTTCAAATATAATGATGTTAAAACTAGAAAACTTAAAAGTGAAAGGCCGGATTCAAAGTATCTCAATGAAGTTTATGATTGTAATTATTGTGTCAAGCAGTTTGTTTATTGCTCAAGAAATGGACCAGGAACTTTGGTTAAACATTTAGAAAGACAACATTTATCACGAGTCTTGCTCCAGAATCCAAGTATCGTTACTAATTCTGATATGTTTACTAGTTTAGAAAAACTTCATCACGAACAAAGCGCTGAAAACCAAAATAATACTCCAACTACTAATGATGACCAGCAAATTAGTGATAGTTCATTGGAAAAAAATCTCAGAGAAAAAAATGCTTTAACAATTGCTGCAGAAGCCGCTGGTGGGGAACTCACAAGTGCAGAAGCAGTTGATATTTTTGAAAATGAATGTTTAACTAATCTTCTATTTATTAGTAAAGCTGCTAAACGTTGGAGACTTCATTATACAAAAAATATTGCTGTAACTGAACAATTGCAAAATAGTGCTCAAAGAAAAGCATTTGATGAAAGAAGACATATCAAAGTCAACCAAGAGTCCTATATTTGTAATTATTGTGGAGCAAGAAAAGATTATATTTCAAGAAATGGGCCAAAGACTTTAACTAATCATTTGGAAAAATTGCATAAAAAAGAGTTATTAGCAACTGACCCCCAAGATCTATTCAATGAGATTGGTAGTTCGTCAAGAAAAAGATCAATGTCTCCAACTGACAATGAGTTCAATATGGAACTTAATCATAATTCTAATCATATTCAACTTCCAGGTCTTTCATCACTTAGTAATAAACGTCAAAAACTCGATGAACTTGATTCAAATGGATATAGTCATGCGAAATTTCATGATGATATTATTAAAATTTTAAATGAAAATAAACTAGATATTAGTGTTGTTAAATCATCATCATTTAGAAATTTGATTCAAAATCTTCGTCCAGATTATGTTAGTGCTTTAGATGAATTGAGAAGTTTATATTCCTCATTCTTACAATTAGTTAATCCTGAAGAAAAAGATAATGCTTCATCAAGTGGCTCACATGGTAATAATGCAAGTGATTCAACTTCTGTTGCTGTTGCTACTGCAGTAGCTGCAACCAATGCTAATGATTCTTCAAATGTCACTAAAAATGTTTTGGAACAACCAATGGATGTTGAGAACATTGCCCATATGACAACAAACATTGAAAATTCAATCACTCAACATAATTTGTTAAACTCTACTAATTAATACTTTTTTTCATGGAGCTTTATTATGTTATTTTTGTACTTTTAGCCCCTTCTTTTTGTTCAAATTTCCTATTTCGAAGTGTTTTTATGAGTTTAATTTACCAATTTTGTTACTGTTTATTTTGTAATCGGTTTATTACTTAAGTATTGTGAGTAATTGTAAATTTTATGATTCATTTGAAATGTGACTCATGATCCAAAAAATAATAACCACAAAAAACAGACACAAGCAAAATCTGAGATTATCATATCTCTCGTTTGTTAGTTGATTCATAATAACAATTACTGAAAAACTCTACTTCATTGGCTTTTTCGGATTTTAGACTTAAATCATTTCCAAGACTATAATTGATAACTATAGATTACTATTTTTTTGATATATTGATTATATTTATTAGGGGTTGCAAAAAGCTTGATTTGAAAAGTTACTTAAATTAATTAGTTCCAATGATAATCAAATTCATCGAATTTCAAGTATTTTAAAAATGTCACTTATATATAATCCTGGTGATCAAGTACTTGTTAAGATGCAAGGTTTTCCCCCATGGCCATCATTCATTGCATTTGAAGAAGATTTACCTAAGGATATCATTGAAACCAAACCTGAACCATTAAAGAATCAACATATTGATATCTTTCCCATAATTTTTATCGGAGAGCCTGCTTATCTTTGGGCTAAAAGAACCAGCATCAAAGGTTTATTAACCATTGAGAAATGTTCTGAATTTTTAAATAACAATAAAAAAAGAATTAGTGGTAGAGCTCCATCTCAAGCGCTAATAGAAGCTTACAAAATTGCTTCAAAGACAAGGAGTGTCAATGATTATATTGAAAAGTATTTCCCAAATATGCTAAAAGAATTACCAGGAGAGAGTGATGATGATGATAATAACATCAATGAAGATGATCAGAGAATGATTGATGAGTTGTCACTTGTCAGAAAAGCAAGACCTACTAGATTCAAGTCTCCAGCTATTGAAAATCATACTACCAGTGATAATAATAATGTGAACAAGAAAAATAAGAAAAGTGAGACTAAAGTTACTCGGAAGAAAGCTACCAAACCCAAAATCGAAATTAATTCGAGTTCAGAAAGTGTAAGTAGTGATAGCAAAGAATCATATTCAATTGCAAGTTTTGAAGAACTGGAAGAAGAAGAAAACGAGCTAAGTAGGAGTTTGGAAGAAGATTATGCTAATAAAACATCACCACCAAGAAAATCATTGCTTGCAAATATTAAGGAAGTGAGACTCCGAAATCAAATAGCAGTTCAAAAGAGTCTTTTAAAACTACTCAATTTGAAGAACAAAAGAGAATCAAGATTTCAAGAAGCTTTAAGAAGTCGTGAAAAAAAAAATGAAATCAAAGGTAAACAAAGAGTTACCATGAAACAATTAATGGAAATGAAGTTAGATTTAGAAAAAGATGACCTTTTTTTTGAAAACTATCAACAAGAAATGAAAAATTTGAAACTCAAAATTAAAAGATTAATTCCTTACAATTATCCATATTCAGTTAATAATCGATTAGATGGAAATAATAGAATCGAGATTTATTTGGAAAGTTCAGATGATGAGTATTATTTTGAAAATCAATCAAATGAAAACAAAAACAAAAAAAAGACTTCATTAAAAAATTCAAAATCAATTGATTCTCCAAGAAAAAAACTAAAAAGTAGTGATTCTAGTAATAAAAAAGTTTTAAATAACAAATCAAATAAAATTTTCCTCAATAATACTTCTACTTTTACTGCTGATATTGATGCTTTTATTGATACCAATAGGGATAATGATAGCAACGATAACAATGATACCAAAGATTCTTTTAAAGATAACGATTCACCGAAGCAAAAGAATTCTTCAAAAGCAGATGATACCTCAAAACAAAAAGTCTCCATCAAGGAAGAAAATTCACCCAAATCAATTGAATTTGATTCAAATACTGAATCTCCGATTATTTTTAAAATAAATCAAGAAAGTGATAGTGATATCGAATTCATTGAAGTTAAACAAGTTCAAAGAGATGAGATAATTTCTGAGCGCCGAAGGAAAAAATCAAATGCTATGAAAAAGTATGATTCTCCCGAGGAAGAATTCATTAAACCCAAAAGACCAAGAACCAATAAAACTAAAGAGAAAACAAATAACAAAAAAAAAGCTCCTTTGAGAAAAATGAATAAAAAAAAATCCTCAAGTTTATTAACGCCATTAATTGACTATGTAACTCAATCAGAAGAATTGTTAGAAATGCCAGATTTCATGGATTATGATGCGGTTGATAATGCTAGTAGTGAAGAAGAAAGAATGAATGAGCTATTTACATCCGGGTTAGAATATGAGACTTCAACAGCAACTACAATTAGCACTCATAATAATCATGAATTTGTGCTTGATCCAAGACATTTAAAAAAAAAAGATGAGGATCATTTAACTAATGCATTATTAGATTATGAAGCAAGTCTTCAAGACAGTCATCATCATCATCATCAGCTTCATCATAATTGTTGGTCAAATGATCGACAAAATGTTCATTATAATCTGTCAGATCATGGTAATATGATCACTTCATTTGATTACAAAACTGTTATAACTGATAATCGATCAGAAACTAACAATAAAAATCAAAATCTTAATATAAATGACTTATCAGAATACATTGGAGATAAAACTGGAATTATTATTGATAATTTTAATAGTCCGAGTAATAATTTGATTAAAAATTATCATGTTGAAAATATTATTGTTAATCCAAAAATTATGATCAAACGGAACGGTGAAAAAGATGAAGATAAATTAACTGAGTCTGGTAGTAAAGAAAATATAGATGGAGTTGAAAATGGTGAGAATGAAGGTTCAAATGGAAAAAATAGTGGTTTCAAAGATGATGAAAATGTTGAAGAGTCGGTTGGAAAAGATAAGTAAGTGGAAGGGACAATTGAGAAGGAGCAATTTGTTGAAAAGTCTAATGAAAATGAAGAAGTCAGTGAACTGTTTGATCAAGAGTCTGATGGACTTGTTGACAAAACAAAAGTTTTTAATGAATCAAGAGATATTAATATTGAAAGTGAAGAAAAATCAATTAAAAGATGTTTATGAGAAAATGAAAGATGTCAATGATCAAAATGAGCCTACGAATACTGATAAAAATACTAAAGTCGATGAATAAGTCAAAGAAGATTCAAGTGATGAAAAAGTTAATTCATTGATTGGAAAATATTCAGTTGAAGAAGTAATTTATGTAAACGAATCTGATAGTCCTAATGAAAAGGAAACTATAATAGCAGTTAAGAAAGTATTCTCTGAAGCTACATATGCAGAATTTAAAAATATTGGAATGTTAAAAACTTGAAAAACTGATAATAGTTCCACAAGTTGATCCTCAATGATCTATCCCCAGTGATCGATCCATAAAAATGATTATGAAAGGAAAAAAAGAATCATCTTCACTCATTTCTTTTTAATAAAGAAGATGTGTGTTTGTGGTTAGTTAATTTAGAAATGTTGTATAAATAGGTTAATGGTACTTTTTGTTACTTAATGTTTTTGTAAGACGTCATTTAAGGAACGGAGATTCTAAAGTTCCGGAGTGGCCAATCAGAAACTACTATTTTGCCGGTCGAGCAGCCAGCGCCCAATCCAGCAAAGTCCCAGCCAAATTTGTCAGTGAAAAAACAAACATCAACAAAGGTATAGAAATTGGTTAACTAAATGAGCCATTAGTAATTGAGGATTAATAAATACCGTTATCATCTACTTAACATGATTGAAAGTGGCTGTTTAATCAACCCTGTAAGTTTTAAATTCAACCTTCAAAACATTCCAAAAATTTGGGTAAATAACTGCTTCCTTGACTGCTTGGCGACCAATGTCATTCAAATGACACAAAAATTCTCGACCGAACAATTACGAATAAAGGATTATTAAAAACTGATAGTTATATTAAATTAAAAGAAGCAAGAACTTACTCAATTATAGATATTAAGAAGGAGATACTGATATTGATAAGAAAGTTATTAGATAAAATTCAAATCTTCTATCATAAAAAAGGGTAAAGAATATGAAAAATTATAAAATATGGATTATCAATAGAGTTTAATAATCGCATAAACAATTAGTTGGAGTGGAGTTTGATTTTTTTGAGAATTAAGATTATTTTTTTGGTATTTTGATATTTTCTTGTAAACATTAAATAATTATAAAGAAAGCAATATTTTTGTAATGATTGGTATTTGAAAAAAAAGATTAAGCAATAACAAGTCTTAAGGAAAAAAAAAACATGGTCACCCAAGATGAGCAAAATTAATTAGCAGCAACAAAGATAACATTGTGAGAACAAACTAAGAACAAATTATTGATTAGCAAACAGCAACAATTGACAAAAACAAAACTTTCTTTGGATTAAGCAATAATTTAATATTCTTAGAAAGCAGCCAAAGCAGCCTTTCTCTTCTTAATGATTTGAGAAATCTTGATACCAACAAGAAGACATCCAAGGACGAAAAGGATACAGAAGACTAAGATAACACCTGGTGGCAACATTATGAAATATTATTAAAGATTAAAAATTGAGGTTTATGAAGAGACCAAAAATATGAGAAATTTTTCATTTTTTTCAAGGTTTTATCAAGAGTTGGAAATTTGGTTGTTTTATATGCTAAACAGGGGGTGGGCGGGGGTCTCTCTTTCTTTCCGGATGCTCCAGCTTTTTCATGCATTGATGTTGTGATGCATGCATTTAATTACAGCTGCGTGATTGAATATATTCTATTTCAAGGATTTCTTTACTGATTTTCAGAGTAATTTGATAAGAACTAGATAAATGTTATCAAAAAACTAATACTTATTCATTTCTCATCTCCGTAATAGAAATTTCAGCAACATGGGAAAATTTTTCAAGAAAAAGGCTGGCCAATGAAGATGCGCAGAATTTCAGTAGAATAGTTTCCCTTTTGCTCCACTCAGTGTCCCAATTGGGAAGCATCGGTTATCGGCCATCCATCTGACGTCGCCTGCTTATGTAAGCAGCGGCCAGAAATCCCGCACTTTTACAACTCAGGGGTAAATAATAGATAAAATTGTCATAAAAAATTTTAAAAAATCTTTTAATATGATGATTTAAAACTTTTGAGATTAAGCTAAAGGCTGTTTAATGTTCCTAAAATTTTTTTGGAAAATTTTGAGCAATTACAAAGTAAATTAAAAAGCACCGATCAAATTTCTCAATTTTGAAAAACATTAATGTTAGCACTAACGACCAGCTTTTCACGAGAATATAAATAGCTTCAATTAATTGAGTATTTGTAAACTAACAATAATGTTTCAAATCACTACAGTTTATTGTTCCGAGCAATGTTTTAATTACAATTTGCAATTCTTGAAAGTGAATTAGTTAAACTTCCATCATAAATTCATCCATTAAGTATACTTAATTGACATAACTCTAGAATGGAATTTTTCAATTCTGGAAACGGAAAATCAGCAAAAAATGTCAAAAATTGTAAATATATCTCCTCGAAATCTTTTCCTTTTCAGATAAGAGTTAACGAAAGACAAGGCTGATAAAAAGGAGAGGAACTTATTTCTGATTAATTGTAACAAACAAAGTACTTACAACTTCACTCTCTTAACTTATCAATTGTAAGTGATTTATACTTTAATAATCTTGATGTGACAAAATTGCTAAAATTGTGGAAACTGCAGCTAAACAATAGCTCAGTTTTTCAAAATGAATCAATTGAAAATACTTCAAAATTGATGAAATAAATAATTGAATTAATTATCTGGAAAGCTCTTTCTCTTGCCAAGTACTCTATCAAAAAAGGCTACGATAGTAAGTATTGTAACTTTCCCTTTTCAAAATTTACCCACTCAGTTATCAAGATGAAAAGCCCATTTGCAATAATACATTATTAACCTCGTGATTAATGTATTCGCTAAAATTATATTCCACTACAATAACAAGTTAGATATAAATACTAGATTCTGTCACAAGAATGTGCTAGAAGACATCTTTCAAATTAACAAATTGGTTTACAAATAGAGTACAAATTAAACTTTTGGAAGCAAACTAGATTGAAATGTTCATCAAAAAAGATAGTTGCAGAATGATCCAACAGATCGTCATCACACTCATCTGATTTTACTATTTAAATAAGCAATTTTCTAGAACTTCCAATTCATCAGTATTTACCATCAAAATGACTACTGAGGAAGAATTTGATACCAACTTTAGTGCAGAGATTAAAAATCTGCCAAAAAAATTTGTTAAATACAAGCTTAAGCCATTAGCTCTTCAATAACTTTCGTTGTGAGGTTGATCTCGAATGTTTCACTGCTAACAGTCTAATTGATCTTGTTGGTTCTGCCTTGAAACGAAGTTATTTTGCATATAAAGAACAGGATGGGAAGGTACAAAGAAGAGCATTTGGAGCCGGATTTTTTGGTGGATTGCTCCTTGCAACTGCTGGAGCAAGTCTTGCACTTGCTGTTCCTCTTTCTAGAAGTATAAAAGCACATACCGAATTATCAACAAAATATCTTATGCAAGCTCTCCAGCTTTACTATATTCATCAAGTGTTAAAAATACGTTGTGAGGGCAAGAAAAAGAAGGAGTTCAATTTGAGAGAGCGAAAAATTTCTTTGGTTGATGATTTTAATTTTGCTGCTTCTGATGCTGCTATAATAGTAGACATAAAGGCATTTGTTGAAATTGCTGCATCTGTGGGTATTTCAGTTGAAGGCTTTTCTTTAGTTCGTAAAACTTGATGTTGCTTCAGTCAACTCCCTTTTTCCTTTATCTGTTCTGCTGTGTTGTGTCGTGTCATTCGCTTACTTTTTATTGCTTCTTTTTAAATTAGAATAATTTTCAGTTTTAACTGATGACTTGTAGATGAATTTATGATCTTAAGTTTCATAAAACTAAAACATATTCGTGAGTTAATCAATAGCTCAACCTAACAAGTCTAATATCTATCAACGTGAAAGCTCTGAAATAATTGATGTCTTATTTTAAATATTTCAGGAAATAAGAACACTGCGAACACTCATTGGGTAGATATAGACTATTATCTATTCTATTGGGTGGGGTATATCAGTGTTTAATGACAACTCTGGATATTTCAATTAAATTTTATTTTTAGAACCTTTCCACTTTGCACATGTAATCAATACGAATGGTAAATTGTGGCCCACTAATTTTGGGCCATTTACCGCTAAAACATTCAAGCTTTTAGTTCACAGTTGGTAATATGTTATACGTATACGCGTATACTATTGAACACAATAATTTAGAAGCAAGTGACAATTGGTTGGATCCAGATAGACTATGACCTTTTTGTTAATTCTTTTGCTAACTATTTGGAACGACAAATCTGCCTTTGAGCTTTACTTGAATAGTGGCTCCATCCCAGTCAAAAGTATGAGTTTGTCATTTTACCTTTGAGCTGTTTGCCAAAGAATGGCGATTATAAGCACAGTATACTGTGGGGAAAGGAGATATTTGTCATTTTGTTAACCCAATATAGTATATAATTGCTATATTAGTACTTTTTTGCTAACTAGTTTTTTACTCAAGTTACAAAAGTTAGTTCTTGAACTCATATTGTAATAGCTGAAATATACTATATTTAAAAGATAACTGGTATTAGAATTGCTGATTATTTGTCGATAGTGTTAGTTATTAATATATAATAAGCTTTCAATATTTTTACCACAATCATCACAATTACTATTAATCTCTCCCTTGGCCACTTCGATCAAGATTTTTCCTTCTTCAAGCTTGATCCTATTATATTTAAAGGACTCTGTCACTGAAAGCGAAACCTAAAGTGGCATCTTTACCCACAACATCAAGCTTCAAAGAATCAAGACCAATAATAGTTTGAATGGTCGAGGCAAGTTTTTAAGGGTAGGTTCCGCAAATTTAATGTTTTTTCTTGAAGTAAGAGAAAGTTTGGTGATGCTGGACATGTTTAAATTTGGATATCTGTAAGATTGATGGTTGGTCTAATTTTTAAACTTTCACACATAGGTACGAAGGAGTTTTTATATCACCAACTGAAACATATCAACGGAATGAAAGGAGACATTTATGTGGAAAAGTGACGCTGACAATAACATAATCTAAAATAAACTTCAACAATTACTTTAGTACCATGAAACTCCGCAAATTGGCTCAATTTTGAGATTAGAGTTGCTGTTATACTTTAATGTATCAATCCTGAAATGATACTACACTTTCTTTCGCTTATCCCATAATTACAGTTTCCCCGCCTTAAATACTGGTTCATATAATGTGCTTTAATTATCTACCTGTAACATCATCAGTCATGATTATGAAAAACAAGCGGTAAGAGAACTTGATTTAAAATTACAATGCTTTCCTTCGCTGAAAAATATAACTTCTTTCCTGCATAAACTGATCCAATTAAAAATATCATAAAAAATGGTCATTAAATTTCATTGGTTCAATGTTATTCACACAAACATTTCAAAGTTGAGCGCACTGTCTTCATGTATGTTGGGAATTTGAATCCAAACGTGTTTTTGTGTCCAAATAAGGGCTCGTGACCATTGGTTTGTTTGTTTACATTTTCCCAGAATTTAGAGAAAAAAAAACAACAAACAATTTTTTTTTGTTTTTGTTTTGTTTTTGTTTTCTTCTTCACAACAACCACTATCTATCCATACTGTTAAAAAATACATAAAAAATGAGTTTGAAACAGTTGAAAAAAAGCGAATTGCAAGATTTGGCCAATGAATTAGGCTTAGGGTATGTTGAAGCTGAATCAATCATTGAATCAACTCGCATTAATTAAATTTTGGAGTGTTCATTATGTCTCGATTTTTTTTTGATGCTGTGATCTTAAACGTTTCAATTACACGATTTAATTATTGTTACTAACTAGAAATTCAGTTCTATTGAAGGTACTAAAGCTGTTATTGAAAACAAAATTAATGACCATTTTGACGCGTTCCCAGAGTTGGGCAAAACCCCAAAATATGGTAAATATTTCGTTTATCGTCAAAAATATGGTTCTCCTTTGAAAAGTACTAGATCTTCAATGAGTTCTCCTTTAAAGACTCCAAGTAAAGCTCAACCTATTACCACTACTAATGAAAGTGATGAAGATTCTGATAGTGATGTATCTGATGAAAAAGTTTCTGGAGAAGATGAAGATTCTTCTGAAGAGGAAGGTTCTGTTATTGTCGAAGAAAATTCTGAAGAGTCGGAAACTGAATCAAGTGAACTAAAAGATAGTTTCTTGGTTAAGGCTAAAGATTTTACCAAAGAACAATTTGAAAGTTATAAATCTAGCTCTTGTGAATATACCAAAAAATTTACTAATTGCGTTATTAATAAAAATGAATCATTAAAAGAAATTCTTAGTACTCCAACCACCATTTATAATTTGGAATTATTAGTAGAATTTTTATCTGCTTCTAAGCCTTATGTTAAATTTGTTCCAATTTATAATGTTGCTCCAATTGCCATTGCTGAAAAAATTCCAGACTATATTGGTGAATCAAGAGTTTTTGATTTGTCTCACTTTTTCAAATTAGAACATGTCTCTATTTTATTTTTTTGGTCATTAATTTCGATCATTTTACCAACTATTTCCAGTTATTATATTAATTTTAGTAAATTTGATACTAGATTTGACCCATTTACATTTTTTGTCACCAAAGGTTTTTTAAATTATTTCTTCTTAGGCACTGGTATTAATATTGAAGATATTAATAATGATTTGTTAGTTTCTGCTTCAAAAGCTTCTGGTCTTAAGCTTGGTATTACTTTAGGTGATCGTTTTAAAGATTTTATTTTCCGTAATGCAGTTGTTTTAACTCACTCTTTAGGTTCAATTCCGGTATTTGGTGGCATTGCAGCAGTTCTTTTATCAATTTATGTTGCCATTAGTGCTTAAAGACTTGAATTTTAAACTACCTTAATATTAAAAGAAATAGAAAGAAAAAAAAACAATCAAATAATTCTTTTTTTTTAATTCTTTTTAAACTTTTTCGTTTCCTGTTTTTATTTGTTTGAATTTATTTAATTTTTTTAACAAATCTTTTTTAAAATTTATTGATTTATTTTCAATTATTTCTCCCCTCCTATTTTATTATCAATAATTTTTTTGTAACTTATTCTAT